>SSNP01000009.1:3849220-3919792 GCA_006937955.1 Pachypanchax playfairii
GCTGTACAAGTTTTGTCTTTCCATTATATAACTCATTATCCAGTGTAATATGATAACTCTGAGTCCCTATTTTTCCTACTTTTTTAACAACATTTCATTATCAACTGTGTGGAAGTTTGACAAAGTTTGTCTGTGAAATCTCGCGGTATTTGACGTCTTTCCTCCGGAAGTGCTGTGGTGTTTACATTACTGGATTAGAAGTGTGGAGGGGGGGGGCTTCTCCTGGAGTGTCTGACTGAAAACGCCTCTCAGCTGACTCCACAGCACAGCAGCTCCCTGAAAAAAACTTCGCAGTGTGCAGGGAAAGTGCCACGCAAGTCGGAAGGCCTGTCGTGTCGACATTTTGTTGCGACTTTGGAAAGAAAGAGAAAGTCGCATCGAAGATTTGACCATCGGAGGAAAGTCAACAGATTCACTTCCTGGTAAGAACTGACAGCGAACTTATTCAGCTAAACTCCACCAGTTAGCTTGTTGTAAACTTTATGTTTGACCTGCTGTGGAACTAATCGGGTTATAAAACTCACAGCTGTGACCAGTTTCAACTGTAATCTGAGTTTTTGCAACATAATCTCACTTCCTGAGAAATACCGACTGCGCGAATTTACGTAACAAAACGCAGCTAATCAAGCTGTTGCGAACTGTATGTGGAACTTGTTGTGGAACTATTAAAATCATAACTGTGACTATTTTAAACTCTAAACGGAGTTTAACACTTACTTTAAAAACTTTGGACGAAGTTTCACAACTAGCTTCGCCTTGCTAGCCAATTAGCATGTGTTAGCTAGAACTCCCAGAAATGACACTGTCCTTTAACGTCATCGGTAGTAAACACATGACTACATCGTGTTTAAGTCAACTTTTATGTAATTTAACTTTAGGAAGAAAAGAAAAAGCAGCTAAAGTGATGTAAATACAGTAATCGCTTCTGAATTGTGTTTTACAGCACCTGAAAACGGAATTTTGTAAAATTTGCTCTTTTCATACGTTTTTTAGTTCAGCTCCCAAACTCTGTTGGAATTCATCTGTAAAAGAATATACGACTGAAGTTAGACTACTAAATAATTACTGTGAAACTCTTGGACAACAAACTGTGGTCAGTAATTGAAAAGCACAAGCATCAGTCATGATGGGAAACTATTCATTGTTCGTTAATTGTTGTGGTAAAATCATTGACCTTGTCAGTTTGGCTGCTGTGAAAATGTGCGTTTTTTTCCTTTTCAACCAACCTGACAAGACCTGCACTGAACATTCTGATTTCATTTGTTTTTTTCAGTGCAATGAAATCATCTCTCTTCTTACAGATTTTATAAAATAATCAATAGATTCTTCCATTAGACAATCAATTAGAAAATCAATAACTGTTCTGATATGATTCACATGGGTGTTACTTTAAACTTGTTGCATGCTTAATATTTTTGGCAGAGTGATCCCACTTCCCCTCATGTAAAATGCCCTCCCCAAATTAAGCTGTCCTGCCAGTAATACCCGAACAAAGAGTTTGAAAACAGTTAAAGACAACAACAAAAGGTCTGAGACGATCACCTGGTACACAGGTACTAATCTGAGCTGTCAGAAACAAGCCCAATCTACCAAAACCCAACCCGACAGGTTTTTATTTCTCAGAGGAAAACTATGCTAAACAATAGCTTTAACATGTATATGAAAAAAGTGTTCTTATGTTTTTTCTTTTCTTGAATGGTGAAAACAAATCCCTAATTTTATTTTTATTGTATCCAAAGTTACCATTTTACAGTTTAATTTCTGTTAAACCTTAAAACCTAAGGTTGGCAGTTAAATCTGGTGAAACGTTGCCGTCATTTACGATCAGAGTCACATATTTGAGGCGTCATACTATCACATTTGTCTACACTACAGAAAGATGATTCAAAAATGAGTTAGTGGGAGCTGACATACCTTGTTGACCCAGTTATTACTCACTCCTCAGTTGCCACATTCGATCATCATCAGAGCCAACAGGCTTGAGTCTGCCAGCATCATCAGGTGATTGAGATGAACGCTGGCTGGCTCTTTGAGGCTGATTATCAGGGAATGTGTCATGAACCGCATGATCAGAAAATGGCTGACAAATGTTTGCATCAGTCTCAGTGGTGAAGGATTTCTGCCAGTATCTCCCTTTGATTTTCAGTTAATGGGAGGTGGATTATTCATGACAGGGTTTGGCAACACTAAATAATTTACTTTTGTTCTGTTGTTTGGATTAAACAAGTGTAGCCAGATGAGTGATAGCCGGAGGTGTAGGTGTGTGCGAGTCTTTGGTCTGTAGAAAAAAAAGATATTTCACTTTATTAACAGAAGATAATTTAGTGTAATAGTATGTAGATTATTTTGTTTGTATTCTGTATTTCAAGGAGACATCACGTGGTAAAACTTTTGGCTCATCTCCTGTGTGATGTGCATCTTCTATAATCTTACATGTGCATACACTACTTATTATTCCATGCAGTAAAGTATTAGAAATCCTTTACCATCCAGTGCAGTGATAGAAAGTACTTCATTTGGAGTTTTAATCTTAAAAAAACGTTAATTTTTCTTGACAGTTATCCATTTTTTAAGCACGTTCTCAGCAGGAGTTCTGCATCAAACTGAGTCAGAGCGTTGCAACATGGTACTGTCGAAACAAAAGGTCAGTTAACAGAGAAAATCTCGTCATTGTGGATCCTCTTTCACTTATTGATCCATTTCATTAAGGGCCTTTTCTGGTTTTAATAACTAATTTACTGCTTGTTTTGTATAATTGGTCTCTGTTAACTCTCTGATATTATGTTTTAGTGAAAAATAAAAAACAAAACAAGCTTCTGATTAGAATTAGAGAGAAGTTGGATTAAGATAATTATTAGAAACTCGTAGTTCTACATTTTAATATAGTTTCTTCTGATTTAATGACATTTATTTACAGACCCAAGTCTCCAAAATGAAGGGGCGTATTTTTCTGGGTGATGGTGATTTCAAACTTCCAAATATATTGTCTCAAATAAAGAACAAGTTTTAAGTTTAATAGGAGTCAGATAAAAAAGCTGCCATGTTCTTCTGGTCATTTCAGTTTTAATGCCAATATGCTTTTTTTTTTTACTCCGTAGACATTCAGAGTTGTGACTTAAATGCCATTCATTTGTGCTGAGAAATCTGCTGGACTCCGAGCAGTGATTAAACCCGGCAGAATTTACCGAATCAGCCAGTCCTGTGAGAGTTTCCTGTTTTAGCCCTCAAGCTGGCCCCTCTTCTGGATTAAAGATCAGATGAGACATTTGTCATCTGACCACTTTAACAGTCATCTTGCCTTTGGGTTTTCACAGAGAACAAAAAAAAATGCTCTTTTTTTCCTTTCACAAAGCATATTTGAAGAAAGATGCTTCCCGAGGCCTTTTTTAGCTACATTAAACACTGTCTTTTGCATGATGTGAGAGACCTTGACCGAACCACTGTAGAGAAACTGTTGTAGATCTCTACATGGGCTGTGTTAATATTCATGCTTTGTGGTTATTTGGTACGTTTAAATTACGTGTGAATACATAAATAAGTATAAAATAAAAGAACGTATGGATAAAAGACTGAAGATAGAAGTGTAATGGATTAAAAGAATTTTAAATTGAGTTTTTCCACATGCTGGTTCAGGCTTAGAGTTGGGTCTCTGGCAGTGAGTGTGGGTTGTCTGAGCGGCTTTGTGCTCTTCTCTCCAACAGCCAGCCTGTCAATATTTCTCACATCTATCTCCCCTGTATTGGATGAAAGGTCACTGGTGTTTCTAGTATTCAAATATCCTTAGAGGAAGCCTTGCAGCTCCTGATGTCACGTGAATCTTGTTAATTTCACTGTGGCTCAGAAGCGCCTGGAGGAAACGGTCTACAAAGACATGCAAACAAAAAAATACTGACCTACAACCTGTTTTAAAGTTTCTGAATATTTCCAGTTCCCCTGGTTCAGCTCATATCATGACCACGCTGTCAGTGATTTATTCCAAAGAAAAAATCACTTGTATTCCTGATTTCTTTTCACCAAAGAATGTTTCTAAAATTCTCTTTGGTATGAAACAATTTATGCACAATGAAATTATGAGCCTATTAAAGTAATATAGTAATTAAAACAACATTAAAGGCACATTTTCAGACTTACAGAGGGGGGCCTTTAAGTACTTAAGGAGAAAAATTACACACAGATGAAGAAAATAGCTTCTTTTCAATTCTATTTTACTAAACGACACAAGCGAGTGTTAATCTTTCTCTCCCTTACACTAAAGGGACTGTTTTGGGGCTTGATGCGCTTTTTATTAAAAAAGACTCCAGTCTGTACTTGGTCTCTCAGGTGAAAATACACTTTAATGTAAAACGTGGTGAAGAATCATAGTCAGGTTTGTCTTTTAGCTTCTATCCTTTTAAAACTTGAGGAGACGATTGCAGATTTGGATTACTGTCCACATTTGTTTAAAGTACAAACTAGGGCTGAGCCATATCATATCTTCTATTGTAATACCGGTACAATGTTTGGAAATGATAAGAAATTAAATATCGCGATAGAATATGGGTGAAATGATTATATGCAGCGCCCTTGTTTTCATCTGATCAAAAGCACGTGGAGGAGGAAAAATGGTGGCGTCAGAGAAGGAAGAGGGTGAAAGTGGTTTATTGACTGACACAGATGAACCAGAGTTGGTTTGCAAAAAAAAAATTAAACTTCCATGATATGGAACTCGTTGGTTTTCACCTATGAGATACACAGCAAAGCACAGTTTTTTGCAGAACCTGGACCTTCGTAGCGAAGGGAAGGAACATGACAAACTTGTTGTGCAATTTTAAAGTATTTTGTTTCGTCAGTTAAATCATTATCACAAATTTTAAACACATCCTGATAAATATTTTTGCCCTTATTGCCCTGCACTAGTACAAACTATTCTATATACTTTAAGTCCTTATAAACACAGTTTATGTAGCAAAACACATTGATGCTGAATGTTCGAGATAAGATGCTGGTTAACACAATGTAGAATCTAATGCTGCTCACCTGTACTGTACCAATCAGAGCCAAGGAATCTGAATCATGTGCTGATGAGCCAATCAATGCCAAGAATTTGAAACCGTGAGCTGAGCTTAGCCAATAAACACTCAGGATACCTAACCACGTGCTTCTTAGCCATCTGTGCATGAATGAAATAAACTGGGCAAACCAACTGAAGATGTTACAAATAAAAACACCCATCGTTTGTGAGGTATATTTATATATGCTTGCATTTAAAATCTATTCCTTTGAGAAGCGCCTAAAGTTAAAACCTGATATAATGAGGGATTTCTACTAGAGATTTACAAACAGCAAGTCACAAGTTGATCATCACAACAAACTAAGAAAACGATGAACTGAAAGTCGTGTTAAGGAAGTGGTTGTTTGTTCTGGGAGCTTCCACACAAGGAAACATGTTTATTTATTTATTGAATAGAACACTAAGTATCTAGTTTCTAGTTCAGAAAAACTTTTTGTAAAGGTCACAAGAGAAACTTTATAATGTGTCAAATGCTGCTGCTGTTTGCCTCAGTTTCTCTACTGACCAATAAGAAGTGGTGTAGTGTCGACTCTGCTTTCATTAAACCTAAGGAGTAGCAGTGGTGGTGTTTAGGATGAGACATCTTGGTGTTTAGATTCTTATGAACCTGCTTTCTGTAACTACCAACATCCACTTTGACATCCAGCCGTGTTTCATCTCACTGATAAAATGACATCCCGAGTAAAACAGGCTTGTTTCTCATACCTGAGGTGCATGAACAGTGACTGTAAGGAATAAGTGCTGTACCCAACATCACCATTAAAATAACAAAATAAAAACAACACAACTTTTACAAACAACTTAACTGTAATAAAAACTAGCAGTTTTTATTAGCTCTCACTCATGGTTTTGTTTTCTCTTTCTATCGCTTTTGATTATCCACATGCAAAAATCCAAATGCCTGGAGTTACTGCTCACTTTCACAGAATAATTACAAGATGGTATATGCCACTGTAAACACTACATCAGTGACAGCGCACGTTCGTCATGAGATGAGACAAAAGCAGAAGTGAAGAGATTTTCTGTGTATTGTTGCTGACTGTGCTATGGGCATTTGTTCCAACCTCACCACAAATAAAATGTTACGTCTCACATAACACTTTCTGCTGAAGAGAGCAAATTGTGCACAGTTGTGCATTTCAGTGATGCTTCAGTTGTTGTTTTTTTAATAATCAGTGTTTTTAATTTAAGGAATTAAAAGTTATTGTGGTGTAGGTGAGTAACAATGGAAATATTAGGTAAAAATAAGTATTTATTTGATGTATTTGATCCTGGTTTTTAAATGGGCATCAGCTCACGCTGATAAAATTAAGGATAATTAATTATTATTAATATTATGAGGATATCTATCTATATATTTCAGTATGTCATGTAGGTGCACTTAATGTGCATTTAAAAAAAATATTTTTTTTATTTAACCTGGTGATTTTTAAACTTACAGAATAATTTTAAGATTTTTATCCACATTTAAATGCTAAATACAAAGTGACAGAATGTAAAATCACTAGTTGTTAACAATAGGTTCTAATTTATTCTGGTCTGTAAATCATTGTTTTATCTCTGCATTAATGCAGTGACAGTCCACCATCGTAAAGCAGCTTAGAACTGAGAAATTTCTGCACAACTACTGAACATTGTTAATTACTAAATATATTATGTTCAGCAGCTGTGGGCTTTAAAATTGTGATGTAGACATGCTTTTCTGTGTGTATTTTCTTTATGTGGAAGCACCAGATGTTATTTTAATCATGGAGACAAAATTAACTCCTAAATTTTGACTCTGGAGCTCACAGTTAAAATGAGTTATTGGTAAATATAAATTACTTCTAAAACGTTTGACTGGATGGCATGAAAACATTTAATGATGAACTTTGTGGTCTTCAGATTTCTGTCCCCCAACACTGCCTCATTTGAAAGACGTGAAAACTTTTTTTCTTGTGTTCTCCCCACTTCCCTGCGTGTTTGACTGTGACTCACATCACTTTTCCGTGGTCTCCCTGGTCTCTTGGTTTGGCCAGGGGCTTTGAGGTTGTGGTTGAGGCTTGAGGGCATGAAGAAGCAAGAAGAGTCATAACAAGACGCTCTCGTCATTTCCCACTGCCCAACTTGCCCTCAAGCCCCTTTGTCTCACTTTGTCTCCATTTCCATGCCACGCATTTCTGACCCCCCCCCCCTTACTGCTTTTCATCTCTGACTCTTCCCTGTTGTTGCTTTCCCCTCCCTCCACCCCATCCATAGCTTCTTCTGTAAATTGAGGTCTGTCCCCCATTCTTGGCTCTCATCTATTGGGGTCCTTCCTACCTGGGGCCTCCCTTCAGCCTCCTCCTCCATCCCCTGCCTGGCTCAGTGTCAGGGAGGCAGGCAGTCTGATTCCTCCAGAGCAGCAGGAAGCTGCAGCAGCAGGGGTTAGGCCTGTACGGCGCTGCCGGCTGGCTCTGTCAGAAGTCCTGCCAAGCCGAAGATGATAGACCTCTGCCAGTGTGGTATTGGAGCTCTAAATAAAAATATTTTCCAGCTGTCTGTTGGTAGAAAAGACCTGGACTTGGAGATTAGGTGTTGTATAAGTACAATCTGTGTGATTATTTTTACAGAGTATTTACAAAACAAGAAAAACAACTGAAATGATTTCTGAAATGTTTCTGTCTTGGTCGGTTGTTGCTTGCGGGTGGAAGTAGGTTTATGTGATTCTGGACTGGCTGGGAAAAAAACTAAGGGTTGTTTTTACAGAGTGAGGAATCTGATGCTGTAGTGCTGTGTATGCCTGGCTTGATTCCCAACCAGTTCTGGCTTGACAGTTTAACAGTGAATATTTAACATTGCACCACACTGCGAGGTTTGGCTGTAAACAGCAGTCAGCAAGAAGCTTAGCAGCAAAAACTAGCATGATGCTGGGCCTTGGTTGTGAAGCCCACCTAAAAACAACGTACAAGCAGGAAGCACATCTTGAAGTTCTGATTTTTGAAACAGGCAGATGGCATGGGCTGGTGGTGTCACATGGTAAAAAAACCCCCACCAGGATCCCGTGATAAAAGAAGCTCCGTCGTCTTTGAACGGCAAGTCTGTCATGGTTGGTGTCTGCTGCGTGGCTTCAGGTCAAACTGTGATACGCAACTCCTGGAATTTGCGCTTTTCAAGTTTTTCATGTTCAAATCGTCTGAGGGAAAAACAGGAGGGGAGTGGGGGTGGGGAGGGACAGGAAGTCTCATAAATATTAATATTCCAATGTGTGAAAGTGGCGGGGAAGACCCCTCTGGTTGAGTTGCTTTCAACCCCTGTTGGGGAGCTTTTCTCTCTGTGTATCATACTCGTTTTCTTACATCTGTATTTCTCTGCGATTTTGGTAACTGATGTGTTTATTTTCTGAACATTATTCTGGTATGAATCTATTTTCAGTTGTCAGAAAGGTGTATTAGAATATTACAAGTAAAATTTCTGATTGAAATGCACTAACGATGTAAAGAGAAACTAGGCTGAGTATAATAAAACATGTTCACATCAGAATCCATCTTCACCTCAATGATCCAGTGTGATTCAGACATTTCAGGTGTAAAAATAAAGCATAATCTGCATTGATCTGTGTTTTTGAGGTCAAACATTGTGGAAGTGTTACCGGTCACTAGGCCTGGGTGAAAATTTGATTGAATGAACTAATTCGTATTTTTTGTTGCGGGCGATTTAAAAAAATAAGTAAAATCAAGTTTTTGTGTTATGGCACCTTTTTGGCTCCCTGGAGCTTCCGTGGTGTTAGTTTCATATAGCAGTATTTCAAGCGACAACAACAAAAGCATAGCACACACGAACAGCAAGTAACAACATGGCTACCGGTGAGCGAGGGACGTTTGTTTCCAAGAAATGGAAAAAAAATCATCTGGTGTTTGGAACTGGTTTCGGTTTGCTGCGACAAACGTGGAGCAAGAAACCCCACGTTGCAACATTTGCCTAAAGCCCATCGCACTCAAAAGCAGCAGCACCACAAACCTATTCCAGTACCTGAAACAGAAGCATAGCCGAATATGAAAAATGCCCGTCTCTCCGAGATGAACAAAACCGCAGTGACCAACAAACCTTAGCTAAAAACAGCTAACTGTAGCCGAATCCTTTACAAAACGCACCACATATGACAGGAAGGGGGGCGGTGGAGAAGTATCACCGAAGCGGTCGCTTTGCACATCAGACAACATGGTACATGGTTCCTTAATAAGTAGGGAAATTGGAAAAAAAATCGTAAATCGAATAAAAAAAAAATAAATTGCATGTCATGTTGTTCTATTTCTGTGTACAAGCAGCACAGTGGATTAATAAAGTGGTCGATGTTTGAGTCTAACTGTGGCTCACTGTACTCCGCCTTATTGAACCATTTTACAATCTGGGTAAATTTACCTGTATTGAGTCGTTGGATGAGACTGTTGTACTCCCCCCCACCACCACCTCACTACCACATGATTTTGAACGTATTGTGTCAGTGGGGATAATGATAAATAGATGTAAGGTTTTAGGGTATTTAGATCTGTTTTGGCCAGTTAAACCTCACATGACCTTGAGATCTTGAAATGAGGTTGATTGGGTGAGTTTCGCAGATGTTTAGTGAATGTAGGGCAGAGTCCAGCCTGTGTGTTCGGGATGGTGGAACAGGTCTGACATCTCTTCTGAACTGAAAAAGGAAATCCCCGCAGGCACGGAGTAGAGGGGAGCGAATAAGGGAGGAGGGCAAGAATGGAGAGAGGTGCGACCCCTTAGGGGTAACGTTATTCTCTGATCGTCAGCTACACACATATTCGCTCACATACTGGCATGCTCTGACGGTGTGCTGGGTAATGCACTCATGCAAAGAAGGAGAGCCTGAGGAATAAAAATAAACATTGAACTTTTTGTGCATGTATTCATTCTTCTGTCTGTGCATGTGTTGTGCTCATGTTAGTTTATGTTTCTATTTTAATTTGAGTCCAGTGAATATTTTGGGGGATTTGCACTTTTTCAAGTGAGTGACATGCCTAAATAAGTTCAGTTTTTTTCACTTTACAGACAAGCACAGAAATCAGACAGAACATGTTTCTTTCCTGTGATTGATTTTATTTTAAGTGCTTAAGTTATTCTAAAAGACTGAGTTGTAAATCCAGATGTTTCATCAACAGACAACAACCCAGAGAAACCAAACAAACCTCCAACATTTAGACATTCACATCAGACTATTTTAGTCTTTAGTGATCTTTAGCCAGGACAAATTGCAAGTAACAGAAATGGCTGCCGTATTGAATGTGTGTGAACAGACTCGTATATAAAGTTAGTGTGTGTGCAGCAGTCAGTAGGGTCTCTGCAGAAGCCACAGCAGGCTGAAATTGAACAGAAGCCTGACCAAGTAAAGTTGTTTCCATTAACGTACGATCATCACAGTTTCAGTTTTACTTTAACTTCTGCATCTGTTTGTTACAGTCAGATGTGGACAACAGTTTGATTTTTGTTTTAGGTTCAGGGTCTGACATTTTACCTCCGTTAACTATCTGTAAGGAAAGGAGAGGTGGAGGTTCTTCATCCCTTCCAGGACCTGCAACCAAACCTCATCTTTTGAAGTCCAAACACAAGACCTTAAACCTCACATTAGTAGACCATTATGTAATGAGACATGCCTGGGAACGGCTCGTCTCACATCACTGATTTTGACATCCTGCTCTTGTGATTTACTCTCAAATTTCTGTGGAAACACAATGTAACTGCATCAAGATAGTTTAACGAGAGGGTCACCTGATTTTAGGGAAATAGGAGAGATTTTATTTTATTTTTTTGGGAAGATCAGCTGCGTTCTCTAGATATTTATTTAAAGTAGTTCCATAAATTAGCAATCTAATTGAAAAGTCCTAACGTATCCATATAACACAGATCCGTCTGCAGCTGCTGCTTCTGTGTCGTGTTTGGCCATGTTCAGAAATAACAGCTGATTATTAGTTAATCCTGGTGTTTAACCAGTGTCTGTAGAGTTGGTTGGTTCTGCCCTCGATGTAGATGTTCAATAACAGCTCAGTCCGAACTCATGATCAAATATTTAGTCAACATTTACAATATTAAAGTGTGTTCAGGAGTCAAGGGAATCCAACAAGAACCATCAAAGTTCTTTGTTGTTCTTGTGCCATGAAGTATTTAAAGTACTTATCGCTAATAAAAATTCGATTCAGCATTTAAAGAGATTGATTTTTGAGTTTTTGAACACTATAATCCAACATGAACAGCTTCAACTAAATCTGAAAATGGCATTCCTTTGTTTATTTTTGGGTGAAACTCCCTCATTTGTCCCCATTTTATTTTTAAATCTCTCTTTTAAATATTGGTCTTTTAGCCTTGCAGATAAACAGAGCCACAGCCCTGTGGTACAGAATGTCACATCAAATATCCTGATGCCAGAGGTGAGGAAACTAATTTGGTGGTCAGTCAGTGACATGGCTAACAAACAAAGCTCCGGTTGATCCTGGAGGGCACGAGGCTTCGCCCTGCTTTGCAGTGCCATGTCCTGCATTGTGAAAGACCAGGAGTTGTTGCCACAGGATGCTTTTGCAACCTAAAGCCTCTGGATCTTCATCATGTTGTGGTGTGTAGCTGTGAGTTTGGATCTCAGCCTCACATGTAAATGAATTTAGGGTTGTGTAAGAAAACTAAACGAACACAGTGGTGTGATTAGAGTTGTGTGGCTCTTTAAAACATGTAGATCNTCCGAACTCATGATCAAATATTTAGTCAACATTTACAATATTAAAGTGTGTTCAGGAGTCAAGGGAATCCAACAAGAACCATCAAAGTTCTTTGTTGTTCTTGTGCCATGAAGTATTTAAAGTACTTATCGCTAATAAAAATTCGATTCAGCATTTAAAGAGATTGATTTTTGAGTTTTTGAACACTATAATCCAACATGAACAGCTTCAACTAAATCTGTGTTTATTTTTGGGTGAAACTCCCTCATTTGTCCCCATTTTATTTTTAAATCTCTCTTTTAAATATTGGTCTTTTAGCCTTGCAGATAAACAGAGCCACAGCCCTGTGGTACAGAATGTCACATCAAATATCCTGATGCCAGAGGTGAGGAAACTAATTTGGTGGTCAGTCAGTGACATGGCTAACAAACAAAGCTCCGGTTGATCCTGGAGGGCACGAGGCTTCGCCCTGCTTTGCAGTGCCATGTCCTGCATTGTGAAAGACCAGGAGTTGTTGCCACAGGATGCTTTTGCAACCTAAAGCCTCTGGATCTTCATCATGTTGTGGTGTGTAGCTGTGAGTTTAGATCTCAGCCTCACATGTAAATGAATTTAGGGTTGTGTAAGAAAACTAAACGAACACAGTGGTGTGATTAGAGTTGTGTGGCTCTTTAAAACATGTAGATCTCACGGGGTTTTTTAATCCAGCGATGGTAAATTTAGCTATTTGCCTTCAATGGGAAGAATACCATTTAAAAATGTTAATTCATGGTTACTTACAGTCTTTTACATTCTTTTTAATATCCTAATAAATTTGTGCATCGCTGGCTGTTCAGTAGACAACCATAAAGGAAATACTCATGATGTGTTCATTTGTTTTTTTAACTGATGGTGATACTGCATTTTGAAAAGCTGTGAGTAAAGTAAAGGTGTGCAAGCACAGCCCAAACCCCCAGGGTCCCCTCTCCTCGATGCCTGGGGGCCGGTGAGGGGGGGGCTTTTTCCTTCACACAGCTTGCTCATTGACACACTTAGCTGATTCCTCTGGGATCATAATGCTGTCTTAAATGCAGTTCTGTTTTTGTCTACTTTATCCGCATGATTTAGTTTTTTCTTACACAGTCAGCAATTTGTCAATTTACCTTGTTTATTCTCTGTGATTGACAGGAAGAATTAGTTTTACCAACTAATAAGAGCAGCAAGAAAAAAGACACAAGTAGTATGACTGGAGGTCTCCGTTCCACTGGTACCATGGATGTCTGTCACTCTTCTTTTATCATTGAAATTGGAGTTTATCTTGTACAAGCTTGAGTAGAATGTTTTTTGTTTTTCAAGTGATTATTAGCATCTTCCTTTGCTGCCATCTCTGGCTGGTGAAATAAGCACATCAAACGATGTTTTACACTAACAAAGCGGCGCAGGCTGACTGGCTCCAGCCTTTCCTGTAAGGCACCTGCTGAAGTGACAGACCTGCAACAAAAAGCCTCGTGCCACAAGAGGGCCGTCAGCACCACAGTGAAGTGGGTCGGACAAAAGAGCGGAGAAGTGGCCTGGGCTTTTAGCCACGTGCCAGCTTATATCAAAAGCACACTGAAGCAGCAGAGCATGATGGAGCACGACGGGGAGGACGTGGGAAGGACAAGAGGAAGGGAGATTGGAGCGAGAAGGGGGGTAGATGTAGGCGACACCTGTTTGTGCTTGAGCTCTTTTCTCAGCATTGGACACCCTTACCAGAGACTTTAGGAGAGGAGGGATCCAAATGTGCAGGTGTGCATGCACTGTCTCATAAAGAATAAAGAGTTTGGTGTTAATGAAAGGTCAGGTGGTTACTCTGGTGTTTTTTTTAAAGACTTTAGTACATGAAATACAACAAAACAGAGTACTATACTATCTTAATTTCACAACTGAGAAATAAATCAAACTAGGCCTCACATTATAGCTAAGGCTAATTATGCTGTGCTGTTTACTTCTATGGTAAAATAATCATGAGACCATAAAATTCTGAAAGTGAAAAATGTAAAGAATGACTGTAAATAATTAGCAAGCAGTATTACAGATTACTGGCCTTATAGTGTCCCAATGGACTAGTGTGAAATTATTACTTTTAAATTAGCTTGTTTTGTCCTTGTCCTGCAGACAGTAATATTATTTTTAAGATACATGAACAGAAGAATTTCTGTGATGTTTATTTTGGTAAATTGTGTTGAACAATAGCTCATTTAGCCATGATTCATCTTTTTACTTTGAGCCATAGAGTGAGAGAGTTACAGAAGACTGAGTTCCATCAGATTCCTTGATGTGTTTGTTCAGTTTTCATTAAACACAAACTTTGTACAGTTTGAAAGAGATCGAACTCTTTATTCAGGCTTTAATAAAGAAGCTGGTTTGTCACTTATTGTTTGGGCCCTCATTGTGTTCTCATTCTGAGTCGGTCCCTTATTAACTTTCTGATTTTAGGGTGCAAAGAGTTGTGGAACACTGTAATGTGTTTGGCTGGGTTTGCAGAACTTGTTTCAAAGGTTCCTCTTGTAATACTGGCTTTGTTTTGTCCCTTTTTTATATTTTAGTGATTGAGAGACAGTAAAATGTCCTATGTTCATTTTATATTCTGTTAGGTCTTGCACCATCTAACTAAAAGACCTCAAAAACTGGCCCTCATGCTGAGGTGTGATTGGTCTTTACTCCACTCTTTTTCCCTCGCAGCTCATGGCACCATGAACACGAGTGCTTGCACATTTGGGCTAATGATTTAGAATAGTGATTAAAATGAATTGAAAAGTGTGCTGCTTCTGTAGTATCCGGACCCCGCCATCATTAGAGGCTTTCTTCCTCTTTCTTCCTCCTTTTCTCTTTCTGTATCATCAGTGTTAGTCGGGCAGGGGTTTAAGAGGAGGCCTGGGGTAGGCTTTCATGAGCACAAGCTCAAAGGTTTTTCCATTTCTTGTAATCATGGACACCACTCTTCTAACTCTTTTACTGTCGTCTTCTGGCTCCTCAAAGGTGCCTTTGATTCTGTCCCATTGCACAACCAGGCCAGATAGTGTCACATTGCATTTTTTCCTCTCTTCTTCAATCCCTTAGTTGTTCTTCCGTCTTTCTCCTTCCTCCAACCCAAACTCATCCGTTGGTTTTCACATGTATTGTCCTCGGAATATGTGCTGATTTGGCACTCCTCTGTTTGTGCTGGGAGACTTCTTCATTACTCCCTTCACCCCTCTGCCCAGCACCTCCCAGGTAGCCTCTATCGCCTCTATCGCCCCTTTTTATGATCAACTCTTTCCTCTATGTTTTCCCAGTTCTCGCGTTTTAAATGAATTATTCAAAAGGCAGGAAATGGGGATTAAAGAGGAGCTAAAGTCAGTGCCAACTTGTGTGGTTCGCTGCTCCACACAGTCTCTCTCAGGATCACAAACACATCAGGGTTACAAGCTAACCCTTTTCCCTCTACTGGCATTTTTCTAAGTTGTCCATCTGTTGCACTTTGTCCTTCAGCGTTACTGCTGCGCCCAGCTAGTTTTCCAATCTCATACACAGACAAGCAGACATGGAGGGGTAAGTGTTCAGAAAGGATTTACTCAAAAAGATCCAAGTTTTAATCAGTTTCTTCTGATTTAGCTTTTTATACATTCAATGCATGAACAAACGTGAACACAGAGAACAGTTTTGTCTCCTTTGCTTCTTTTATCATGTTCACTTTTTAAATTGTGTGAGTTCTGAGAGTGGGTTAATCCAACACAGCAGTCTTAATTGATCTGGTTAGTGCGGGTTACAGGAGGTAAAAACATTAAGGATGCCTGCTGGTTATTTTGACACTTAGACAATCAGGAACAAATGAGGGCTCAGCGGAGGGCGAAATCTGACAGTCGCCTTCTACAAACCCATGTAACAAGACTTAGAAATAAAAATATGAAGGAATTCTGAAGTTACGCCACTTTAATCCATACGCACCAACATTATGTCATTAATGTCCATTGTTTTTTTTTTATATGAAACAGACTTGAAACAGCAGGACAAATACAGAAAAATGAGAAAAAAATGCTTAAAACAGCCATATATACTCAGAGAGGATGTGATCATACAAACATGTTCTTTGTTTTCTGATTTTATAAATTACATTTTTATTATTGTTTCAGGGACACTGTTAATGGTGGGCTCTGATTATTTTTATGGTAAAATGTGTTAAACCCCTTTTGATCATTTCATGAATGAAATAAATATTATTTCACACTCAAACATGAATAATCTTTCTGTAAACACTGATTTCATGCAGGTATTTGTTTAAATCAGAGACAGAAAGATGAAATCAGAAATATTTTACTATTATCGCCGCTATAAGAACCACTTCCTATGGATCCTTTTTATTGTTTTGTTTAACTCGTTCATACTTTATTTGTCTCATATCTACTTATTCATTGATCCCTTTTTTGGGAGGGAGGGTGTCTAACATGTGCGATACCCAAACATCACACCTCATATTGATATACATGCCCTGCATCTTGTTATTTACAATTAAACAGTGTCAATTGTTTGACTTTGTTATCATAGCATTTGCATACTTTGTGTAGTGAGAATTACGTTGGAGTATCTGTCTAAAAAGTTATTCCCAAAGAAAGAATCTCAGTTTAAATGCTAATTAACAATCAATTGCTTGCTTCAATTACATTTTTACATCATACGTTTTTCTTTNTACCCAAACATCACACCTCATATTGATATACATGCCCTGCATCTTGTTATTTACAATTAAACAGTGTCAATTGTTTGACTTTGTTATCATAGCATTTGCATACTTTGTGTAGTGAGAATTACGTTGGAGTATCTGTCTAAAAAGTTATTCCCAAAGAAAGAATCTCAGTCTAAATGCTAATTAACAATCAATTGCTTGCTTCAATTACATTTTTACATCATACGTTTTTCTTTAAATTATTCATTCAAGAAGCATTTGAAATTACAGAGTAATTTTAAGTGGTGCTGTAAGGTAACCAACTGCTTGTGGTGTATCTTGTGCAATTAGTTTCCATCCAGGTCACATGTCTCAACATGAACTTGGAACAGGAGTTAGCGCACACCATTATGCAACTAGCTCACCTTTCTGTGACCTACATTTTATCGTAAAACAGAAATTAAAGGGAACTGGTTGCACCAGTAACTGGCATACAGGTATTCACAATGAAAATTCCTTGTAAGAAGGCTATCAAGGGGCAGTGAAGCATTATCTCTTCTTTATTCATGTTACCTTTCCTACCTGTTGCAACTTAAGAGGAACTGAAACAAAGAGTGTCGGATCCACTGGCATCACGTGAAGCTGGTTCTGCTGAAACCGGAGAGCAGGGCAGCAATCACTCACTGGCTTGATGAACTTGAACAGTTCACATTAGCTTGTATCTATAGACTTGTCAGATTTTAAAGAAACTTTTTTCCCTCTCTCTGATCGATCACCAGGGGTGTGCAGGACTCCTAACACCATGAATGCGGAGATGCATCCACAAGGACCGCAAGCAGCCGTGCCAGTATTTCAGGTAACTCTACACACACACACGAAACAAACTCCTGAACATACAACAATGAGAAGTAAAGTGTTCATTTGAGACCATTGTGGACATTATTCTGCTGTACAGAGTTAAAATGTGTGTCAGTTTCTGCACATTTGGTTATAGATATATCAATATAAAGAAAAACGATATTTTGTGTTCATTGTTTTCAAGTGTGATGGAGAAATAAAAGGATTTAGAAAAAAAAGCAGATTTTTCCATGTTCTTTTGCTGCGCTGAACGGGATTCTGAGAAATTTGTTTGTCTGCATAAAATTCCTGACGACACGATCTGTTTTGACTGAGTTGGGTAGTTTCAGCGTATCTCAACCCCAGTAACTAAATAACTTTTCCGCTTTTCCCACCCAGTGGTTAAAAGTAGAATTACAACTGTTGTAAAGAACCGTGTCTCAGATGTCCATTGCTCAAACCGGCTTTGCAGATAATGATGTTGTCAGACACGGTGTTGTATTTTGCTTCTTATTTTTCATGCGTGATTATTATCAGTGCAGAAACAAAATAAAAAACAGTCTTTGCTTGCTACTCATTTAGACTGTCCTCGAAAAGCAAACTCCCGTCAGTGAGCCGAAAAAGCTAAATGCTAGCCTTTACAGGATTGAATGGCGACCGCTGCTGCAAGAAACAGCTGTTGTCATAAAGCAGCAAAGGAACCGCCCACTCACGGCCACGACCCGGAACATTGAAGTTGCTCAGTGTAATGTAGCACCATTGGAGGCTTACAGAGTGATGTCTAATATGAAGCTGAACATGTTTTTGGGTTAGTATCCACTCTTTCTCAAGAGTAGCTTAAACTTTAACTGTCTGCGTCTGCTCAAGGTGTGAACAGCACTGCCTTACCTGTCCATCAGCGGTACTCCTCTAGACAGTCACATGTTAGAAGCTTATGATTGGCTCTGCATATCCAAAACTGGGTGGAGACTCTGTTAAAATGAATTAAACTGAAGTTCTGGCAGGATTGTATCGTCCATCTAGTGGTAAAAAATTGAGCTATTTTGATTTTTTACTTATAGGTAGAATTTAATCTTTTAAGATTAAAATAATTGTTTATTTGAAGCGTCCCATCCTCTTCACACTAATATGTGACATATCCCATAATGCCCTTTTTTTGTGCCTTTCAGTTCGATCATCCGACAGACGACTTGTGTTGTGTGTGTAAGATGGACAGCGGTGGATGAATGTTGAGTTGTTGGTATTGATCAGAGCTCAGGAGGTTGGTAGAGCCTGGCCTTCCTGCATTCCTCCGTTTGTTCGATACATCTCCAACTTGTTCTGTGCAGATCTGGTCATTGTAGGGTTTTAATACCGCCCTCGAACATCAGGCACATTGATTTCTTTACAGGAAGATTTTTTTTTTGCCTCCATAAGTATTGAATAGACTTTAAACAAAGAGGATCATCCATATTCCCTGGAGTAAATGTGAATTCTTTTTGGGAAAACAGAGAAAAAAAAACAACAACACTGCTAAAAATATGCTGTTACTGGATGGGATTTGTGTGTGTATGTGAATGGAAGGGCACCACAACATTAACACTGGAATTACCAAAGGGGTTAATTTATCTTAAGATCTATAATTGTAAAATTAAGGATAATTGGGTTGCACACAGAAGAACTACAGATAAAAGCTCTAATAATGAATTTGACTTGGGCAACACTTCCCCCACGCATATGCAGACAAACATTTCTTTTTTTACTGATCTCCCAGCAGTTGATTATGTTTTATTGTTCTGCCTTAATGATTTCTCTCCCTGGTTTTCAATCTATTTCTAGCAGTTTACATCAGTGTGAATGCCAGACTCACTTTTTTTGCTCAAGGTACGGGAAGTACACTGAACTTTCGATATTGCATCATGTTTTTTTTCCCACCTACACAGAGCATGTTTGAACCGATTTCACATTTAATGGGAAATGGAGAAAAAGGGAAAAAGTTAGATTATGTAGATGGCTGTCTAACTAGCATCCAGATGGGTGTCTTTCAACAAGTCCTGTATCTGTTTCACACTTTTATAAGGTTTAGTTTGCTTTGCAACCAGGGGAAAAATAAAACTAAATAAAACCTGCCAGCCTCCTCCTGAAGAAATCTGAATTGTATATGTGATGGATACTCCAGATCGCTTGCAATATAATTTCTCTTGGTCCCGGAGGTATGATGCATATGCATTAGTTAAACGAGATGAGATGGTAAGATGTGCATTTTTAATGGTGCATTTGCTCCAGAGTGAGTGGGAGGGTTCTCAGAAGGCCCCTTCAGATCAGATTTCGACCGTCACTGCACAGTTTGACAGACACAGATCTGTCTGGATGTACTGAGACAAGGCGATGTGGTTGCAGAGCAGATTGAGAGGAAAAGAATGCGAAGCACCTTTGGGGTGAATCCTGCTGCTGCTGCCTGGCTCACTGGTTGACTGGCTGAGGATGAATATTGCATGGTGCCTGCTCAGGGAGGGGGTGGTGACTGCAGAAGGTGGGTGTTATCCCCTCCCTTGCTGCCAGTCGCTGTCTTTGTTTCCCCTTGTGTCTGACTTGGTATCTCCTGGATAGAATCTGTACTAATTCAATGATTTATTTTTTACCCTCTTAAAATTACTTTGACGTAAATGTCAGTATCCAAACAAAAATGTAGGGATTGCTTTTATTTGTTTCTTTATTTCCAATCAAACCTTTCACTCAAGGATAAATAAACATTTCTTACCCCTTATTAGCTTTGTTCAGCAAATAAAGAACTCTGTATCACAGCCAGCAAACTACAAATAATACCAGTTCTGCCATGTCGTTCCATTTGGGTTAAAATAGTACTTAACTCAGTGCCTTTATAGTACCACGTTTGTGTATTTTGTATATTAAGCTTGCCAAAAATGATCAGAAATGTGTTATTCATAAAGAAGGTCGTGAAAGTGTTTTTAAAAGTGCTGCACACTCCAGATTTGTATGTATTTAAAAAAAACGTAATGGGCAACTATCAATCCAGTTTGAGTTTGACATTTTTTAGAAGTTTATCGTCTTCTGATGATCAGTTCCTCAGAAAGTTCCTGGTGTAAATACTTAATTATAAAAAATAAAGTAGTTTGAAGGGTAAATGATTCTTCTTTGTCATTTCAAACACAAATACATAATTATAAAAACAGCTGAAGTCATATGCAGGAAGTACAGTCATTACATAAGGAGCTAAGTATTTCTGAATCTGGGAGACCCTTTTTGTTTTGTGTCATTTTAAAAATAAATATCCTGTTTTATTTTGATATTTCTGCAGTTAACGTTATTCTTATACTCAGCAGTAAAACCTTTGACCTTTAAAATCACATTTTGTTATTTCCTAAAAACATGTGCAGGTAGCTATCCTTCAGGTTTAGTCCCCTGAGTTTTTCTCCAAGTATATACATTCTTCTTGGTCTTCCTATATAAGACAGCACCTGATGCCGCTGGCCCTTGTGTGGCAGCCGTTGGCACCACTGGGTTGTCACATCACAATCTCTCCCCTCTGGTGCATGTCCCCCAGCACCCCCACCCTGTTTCCTTTTCCCTGTCTTCTGCATCCCCTCTTCCACTCTCCCTCCATGTGTCTTGTCAGTTGTGTTTGGCAATGGTGTCATTATTGGGCAGCTCATATCACACTTCTACAATGAGCTGTCTGTCTGCTCCCTCTCTGTTTCTCACTGTATTATACCTGCTTTCAACCCCCCCCCCCCTTCATGACTTACCCATGGTGGATCTGTGTCACCTTTTTACCCTGTTCTCTATAGACATTACCCACAATGCCTAGCACAACTGCCACTTAATCTTCATCCACCACGACTTGTTCCCATTTCAAACCAGAACAATCTGAAATGTTACAGAACAGAAATGTAATTAAAAACAGAAGCTTTACCAAGTTTCATGAAGACTTACATACAGTAACATAACAGTCATGTAAATACACTGTAGCACTAATATTACAATGTAAATGTCAATCCAATTTCAAGAGGGCTGTCCCAGTTAGTCAGCATTAGCAAACACAAAAATTCTGTAACTCAGCTAGTTTTACTGATGGTTAACTAGGATTTGTATCTTTTACCTGAGAGTCTTTCACAGCACAGACTCAATGCCATGACACTGATATTGCACGTTTTTATTTCAGACTAACCATTTGCAGTTAGAGTTAGTCGCCTGTAAGCATAATATGTTGTGAACCAATGGATAGATTTCATAAAATACTAACCAACAACTATTAAACTTTGATGTTGTTGATATTTAGATGCACACGTTTTTTTTAATATAAAATCTCAAACAACGTATGCTATATATAAGTTACATTAGAATAACTGAGTCTTGATACAGTGTGACGGAGAGTCTTCCAACGTTTACGTGCCAAACAGTCCCATTTTGTGCTCGGTTCACTCCTTTGAGTAACTCTTTATCCTTGATCTCCACCAACTCATGTAGCTTTAATCTTTAAAAAGTGATCTGTACAACCCTCCTCTTGTGATTTATCCAGTCTCTGACCTCTTGCCTTATTCAGGGTCATTACTCTGTGCTTTCTCTTTATGTGTTTGCATGTGTGTGAGAGTGTGTTTGTGTTTGGCGTGGCCTTGTCTTTCAGCTGGGAGCTTCTGATTGTGTGACACTCATGTGCGGTAGATGAGACGGCCTGTCACTCAGCTCTGGCCTGGCTGCCCTTTGAAGGCCAGGCCAGGGGGCGAAGAGGTGCCGCAAATGGCCTGTGAAGTTTACATACACTGCCCACTGCTAAACAGATTAGCTCTAATGAAGTGTCTAATGTCGGGGCCGCTGGCTGACATAATCCTGCCTGGCAGCTCGGCCCCTTGGCTGCCAGAAAAGCCGCCCTCCCTCCAGCCCTCTCTTCCGCCCTCGCATGGCCTCTGCTGCCACCCAGGGCGACTCCACACGGGGAGGTGCCCACTGTTAATCATGCTGGACAGTGTGCGATCTGACATGCAAATGTAGGTCATTGCATATGTAAATGTGTGATTACGAAGCTGGCATGCCAAGACACATTAGCAAGACTGTGCTCTCAGCAGGCGGTTGTCACAGCGCTTTAGAGGCTCATGCTAACATTTGTCAAGCTACCACGCAGCGAATGAAAGCAATGCCCTCTTGTCCTCTTTCTCACTGTTGCTTTCTCTCTTTTCTTAAATTTCTGAATCTCCATCTATCCGTCTTGCACTGAGGTTTGCTTTAAATCATGAGAAGTTATTGCAAAATATTGCTTCACCTTCATTGTGACATATGTTGTATAACACATCTTATAGATCCTTGTTCATTTTTTTTTCTTTGTAAGTCATTTTTATTTAAAAAATAAACATTTAATTCATTAGCGGTAGCTTTGTTGGGAGGCATTATAGCCAGTATGTGTTGTAGAGCAGCGTCTGATGCTGGCTGTCAGTAACTCTTACACAGCTTCAGATGATGGTGGTGTCATGCTGAAAAATGCGCACACCTCGGTGGTGTTAATTGGACAGGGCATCTGATTGGTTCACGCCTCTTGCTTTGGCTGTCAACTTTGAGAAAGAAGAAAATGCTTCGGTGTTTGCCCCCCCACCCCCACTCGTCCATCCTAATTTGAACTGAGAGAGTTGCACCTCCTCTCACTGTCATTGTGTGCATATGGATTTAATGGAGCACATTTTTATTTTTAATCTTGTCATTTTACAGAAAATAAATTGCTGTGCTTCAGTATTGCTAGTTTTAAGAAGTAAAGAGTTTGTCTTGAATACTACATGAACAATGATCCTATAATTTGTCTTAACTTGTTAAATAATTAATTTGTTTTCAGGAAGAAAGAAGATATCTACCGATCCCAACTCAATCTAAATTGCAGTACACACGTTTTGTGTCTGCAGGGGCGTACATTAACTATTTTAGGCCACTGCGTTGGTGCTGCAAAGGTTGAACAAGCTTAAGATGTCTAAAAACTGAATTACTACATCTTAATACTTGAATCCAGTAACAAATAAAACAAGAACAAGAAGAAATCTTTTCAGACAAACATGTTTGTGTGTCAGCAAAATGTAGACATGAAGTAAAGTAATGTGCTTAGGTGTGTAAAAATGTATGTGTGTCTCTGAGACATGCATGTGACAAGGCAAGTCTGTTATATAGGACAATTAAAAATATCTGTTTTTGAGACCGATGCATGTGTTCAGTGTTTATGTAGTATGTTAGCATTCCTGTGTGTCTGTGTGTAGCATGTTACACCACCAGTATGTCTGCTGACCACATTCATAATATCCCGTATTTACGACTGCTTCATCCACTCGTCTCGAGTCCCACCTTCTCAAAAGACGCCATGTTGGCTTGTAGTTCCCCTTGAATAAGAATGTTAATCAGAAGGACAAACAACAAACCTGCATTCACCAAACAAAGCTTTTTCATTCATCTGTCCATCTGTCAGTTAGTTAGTTAGCTAGTGTCTGGTTGGAGATTTTTTTTTTTACAACTATTTAAAGATGTAAAATATTTCACCATTTTTTCAGAATGGAAATGCACCATCGATTTTCCAATGTTGGTTGCGCAGATGAGTGAAAAACAAATGTCACAATGTTTTCAACTACCTGATGACATCACTCTGTCACTCGTGTCTCATATATATAAATATAATGTCTTTATGGATTTTTCTTTGAATTAGATCTGATTCTTCCCTTAATAATTAGGCAGCTCAACAAATACACTCTGTACTCATAGTAACTTTGTCACAATGCAAATCACAGTGATGAGAACAACAATGATGACCCTCCTCTTTCATGTTTTCTTACTTGGATTAATTTATGACCTTCATCCCTCCTCATCCTCTCCTCACTCCTAAGTTTCTTGCCCCTGAGCTGCTCCCACAGCCCTGCTGGAAGAAGTGCTGGTGACATGTGGGATTTTGATATCTGTCACCTTTTGTTTGCTCTCGCCGACGCCTTTCACTAGTTAACCAGTTGGCTGGAAAGGTCACAAAGTGTGTTCAGTGCATTTTCACACATTATGTCCAACAGGCTAATTCTGGTTTATTTTTGAGTGTATTTTCCTTAATAATTGTTGGAGGTGAGTAACTCCTCCAGCGTCGAGAGGCAAATTGAGGATTCCTGTCCAGTGGAGCGGTGCCAGACTTTCAGTGAAATAGTTTGGCAGAAGGTTCTGAATCTCTGTAAAATAAATAAATAAAATACCTTAAAGGATAATTTGAAATCTGCATTTTTATAAAAAAGATCTTATCACGCCAAGACAAACTTATTAATTTGTTTCTACAAACTTTAGTTTAATACATGGGAATGTATTTATAGAAACTAAATTACTGTCGCAGCTACTCTGAATAAATAAATTAAAGTTTGTTACCTGAACAAAGTTAAACTTGATGACTAGTTTCTTGTGAGTTTGCACTTGATTGAGAAAAATTATTTATAATTCTCAACTTCCTCAAAAATAAAATAATAATACCCGGCCTTAGTTTTTTGCTGGAGTTAAGTGTATTCACATTCCAATGGCTAATAGCAGTCTAATCAGCAGCTGCCTAAAGCAGCCTCTCAGCAAAACAAACCAGAGAAACCAGACCTCACCACTGTTTTACCCACATCATCCTGGACCGGTTCAGAAATTTGGGGATAGAGCTGCAATTATATGCATGTATTGCAATATACATGCAGATATTTTTAGATGTTTTCTAGTACAAAGATCTCATACGTGTACATACTGACTATGAAGTGTGAGCTTGTAAGAGCTGTTCTTTACTTTTCTTTCAGAGACCACTGCAGCCGGATTTGGGCTATAACTCACTGGCTAACTTCCAGATTGAGAAGAAAATCGGACGTGGTCAGTTCAGTGAGGTGTACCGAGCGAGGTACCTGTTTGACAACACGTCCGTGGCCTTGAAGAAAGTTCAGGTAAAGTGCTAGAAATGTGATTTTCAATATCAGACACAATGAATATATTTATCTAAAGTCCAGTTTATCAAAAGGTCAACGTGAATATAATATTAATTTGCTCTGTCAACACCTGCGTACATATTATCTGCTACATCGCACAAAGTAACAAATTCACTCACCGAGACCTTTTCGGTACATATATATTAACGATATTTGTAAAAGTAGAATCTGTTTTAACAACATTTAATGGCAGTTAATACTTGCTGTTGTTGGACAAACGGAGGGATTTGCATGCCAAACTGACGCTTGTCATGTCTGATGGGGGGGGTCATGTTGTTTTGCTGTGCGAGTCGTGCAGGAAGAACAGCTGCACAAAGTTGGCAAGCGGATTTTTTTTTTTTCTATCGGCATCTATGTGACTGAACAAAAGCCAAGAAGGAACAATCACTGCAGATGTTACATAAACTTCTCAGAAACATTTAAGTGAAACTGATAAGCGGAAACTTTGCAGTTACATTGTTGTATCAGTAAATATTCTTCCTGCTCGCATCTCTTATGCTGTTCCTGCTATGGAGGAGTTTTCAGTTTCAGCACCTTCTGTTGCAGAGAGAACTGTAGGACTAAAGAACCAGTATAAACCTCACAATTAGCTTTTGTCACAAGTCCTGGTCAGTAATCCACGAATATGAATGTGTCCGTTTGTTGAAAAAATGTAAAAAGAAAATGTAAGTAATCAATAAGGCTGTAGTAAACCAAAGTCCTGTCCTGCACAACGATTAGTCGACTAAAAAAACGTAAATGTAATGTTTTGCATTTTGATTGAACATTTATTAAATGATCGTCATAGAGCATTTATAAAACAAACCAAAAAAAACATAAATTATACTTAAAACTAAAATAATACAATTCTTTGAAAATTAAGTGATTTTTTTTTTTTTAAAACTGCAAAATGAGGAGCTGACCACACCAAACACTACAAAAATAAAACTGCCTGACATTTTGTCGACTACAGCCAAAACAAGTAGCGTTCTGAATTCCTTACTGGGTGGGAAGCAGCATCCGTGCGTTGTGCAGCCAGCCACAGGTGTAGTTCCCGAGTGTTGTACGGTGCGCTAAACACTGGCGCTGTTATAAAATAGCCTAAATTAAAGCATTTAAAGTTGGGGATAAAACACAGGCTAATTATTTTAGAATACAGTCACATATAACTGCTTATAAAAGAATAAATATAAGGAATAAATCAATGAAAATGTATTTATTGGTGGGAAAAAAAAATGAAACTGGTCGACCAATGAGAATGTCAGTTAACCAATTAGTCGACTAAATGGCTAGAGTTGACACATCTTCATGTGAATAAACCACAGTGTATCTGTGTAGCTGGTTTTTACAGTAAAATCCTGCAGATACATGCACTTTCTTGCAATATGTGCTGACTTATACATAGATACATGCTGACGAGGGTGTGCTGCCCTGTTTGAGCTTGTATTTATATACGCACCTCAGATACATCTTACACAAGAATATGTACATGTAACTCAGGCGTAAAACACCTGTAGTCACTCCAGTGCCACCCTCCAGATAACAGCAACCATGTTCTGTTTGGTGTTTTTCTTTTTTATTTTTCCACTAGTTTCTCTGCATCTCTCAATCTTACAGTTTTATGAATATGTCAAAACACCCGTCTGTCCTCTCTCACTTTCTCCCCTTTTGATCTCTTGATAGATATTCGACTTGATGGATGCCAAAGCTCGGCAAGATTGCATCAAAGAGATAGATCTCCTTAAGGTAAAGAACCAGAGAAGAGGGAGACGGCGCCATGCGTTGTGCTCTGTTCTCTTAAGGTGCCTCAGCTGAGACCCACCACCACAGGAAAACAATTGATCTGCACCAGACGGCGTGGATTTGTGTGTTCAGTGTGTGCTTGCATTTCCTTGGATAGTTACAAATGCAGGGGGCTGTTGTGCACACAAATGAGAATATGAATGAGAATGCATGTGTGACTATACAGTATGTGTGTATTTCAACTTGTGTATATGTGTGTGAGTAGTACATCCCTCCAGGCTCCCATTGGCTTCTTTTTGAATGCCTGAAGTATTGTTTCTTTTTTCTTCTCAAGTCTTTTAAAAACTGTTTAAAACCAAGCAACGGTGCGCCTGCATGGAAATTATCAGCATCTCTCATGTGTCTCCCCCTTTCTTCATTCCTGCTTCGCTTTGCTTTGTCCTTATTGAAGTGGTTTTATTTGTTAAACTACTTTTTAACGTGTGTCAACTAGGCTGCTTAAACACTAATGAACAAACCAATGACAGTTTCAATATTTCTACCTGTCTGAACGATCCTAGATCTGCATCAGGGTTCAGTGTTTGTTGTTCTTGCTGTGTTTTTCCTCTGTGCTGCATTTCTGTGCATGAGAGCGAGCACTGCTGGCTTATTGTGCGTATGTACTCGCTCACAGGTATTCTCACATTGCAGGTAAAAGGAAAGCAAAACCAATTAGTTTGTGGTATTCCAACCCTCCATTGAGGCTCATGCAGTTCTTTGGATCAATCAAAGGGAAAGATACTCCGATCCAGACGATTTCCTGTTGAGAGTTTATTTGAGTGGATCATTGATGTGATGACGTGGGACATTGAGGATCGCAGATCTGTATTTTTGACCTCATAAAAATGGTCAGGGCAGGGTTAAATGTCACTGCCAGTTTAGCCTTTTTTATTCCCATAATATATCTGCTGCCTTTTTTTCCCCAGTCAGTAAATGGATCCTTTTCCTCTACCTCTTTTTTACTGTTGTTTTTTCCACCTTGGTCCTATCTCCTCTGCCGTTGTCTTTTTGGTCCAGTTTCTGTGTTTTTATATCCACCTCTCTTCTGTCTTCAACCCTTTGCCTCATTTCCCCTATTCAGAGCTTTTCTTTCCCCTTTTTCTTCCTGCAAGCTGATTGCTTGTGAACACAGAAGCTATGTCTGGCACTGCGCTGCCCAGCCAGGCTGATAATAAACGACTGAATGTGAGAGAGACAGTCCTTCTGCCTTATTCTCCACTAGACAGGCCAACAGGAGACACAGCAAAATCAGAATAATGAGACACACACTGGCATGGGACGACTGGAATGACACACATAGTCGCCTGTGATCAGAGAGACACACTCTTACACACAGGCATACTCAGTCATGGCCATTCAACAGTATGCCTATTTGTTTGTTTGTCTGCCTGTGTTTATGTCTGTTCATTCATCTGGATTTTCTTGCTTTGGCATGATGATTTCAACTTGAGAATCTCACTTCTCACATCCTTCTTTTGTCTAAATTCTTCTTGATAGGGATTCTTCCTGCAGAAACGTCTCTCCACATGTTGAGCTGCTTATTTTTCCATTTTTGAAATTCCATAATATTCCTCTCATTCGTGCTTGTTTTGATGCCTGGAGTTTCTGACTAATGATCTTCCCTAATCAGTAGTGAAAAGCTGTAATGATATTGTTTTTCTGTTCTGTGTTTGTGTACAGCTGAGAGGTATGTGTATATGTGCAGACTTCTGTCTGTGTGGATTCACGTCTGAGTTTTCCATCTGATTAGATTATAGCTGCGGTTTACTGGAAAGACATGGACCCGACATTAACCAGCTTCATTTAACTTGATACAGATACAACAAATCCAGAGGATCCTCTGCAGCTCTTTTTATGTGCAAAACATTCTTTATATTTTCAAATTTACAACAAAAATATGATTTTGCTTCTTGTCTTTTATTATATTTCTTTTTTTTTAAAACTGATGCAATGTAAGGAGTTAATTTCTGCAAGGCATTGGCAGTAGAAACTGTTTTTCCTTTATTTTTCTGACCTCTTAGACTTCAGAATTTAACACAAAATCTTTCCAACAGATAGTGATCAAATTTTTACTTGCTGCTTTTCTGTTTGTACAAAAAACAATGTTTAATTACTCTGCACCTTAATTTACTGGCAAGCTTAATGTTTGCCATCAGATTGAATTAGTCTGAATCTTGTTCCTCTTTGAAACACATCACCAGCTAAACAAATGTATCACATTGAGTCTTGCATGATTAAGTAATTACACACGCTGTTGGGTCTCAGCCAGCATGTGTAATTACATAATCAGGCAAGACTCCATGCAATATTTCCCTATGAATGATTGTTGTATTTGCAGCAGGGTCCCATCCATCATTTACATAAACATCTGCATGTTAACATATCTCTTCATTCCTCTGAATCTTTCGCCTGAGGTCTAAGTTGTGGAAGAGCGGTGGGTTGTGGCTGTGGAGGGTGTGTGTGTGTGGGGGGGGGACTTGTCATCACTCTTTGGCTGTTCTACAGTGTGGAGCTGTGCAGAACTGCCACTCTGAGCCAAAAATACATCTGGCAAGAAAGGACAAGGGAGGGAGAAGGAAAGATGGAGACACGAGGAAGATGCGCAGAAAGCGAATGAGGAAGGAGATTGCAGCAGGATGCCGAGATGGAGTGGAGAGTGTAGTGTAGCGTACTGCACTCCACTCTGCTCTCCTTTGCCTTTTTCTCGGCATCATCCAGAGCATGAACATTTCTTTAATCACAGAGGAGAAGGCATAGAAATGCCTAGTGGAAGACGCATGTCACACCCCTCCGTCTGCTCGCATCACGGCTCCAACTATCCACATATCACCATCTCTTCACTCCCCCCTCCTCCAACTCAGCTTACCTTATCCTTCCTCTGTTTTCCCTCCTCAGCTTTGTTCTCCTTCCCTTTTTCACTTTGTCCTGTCTCCATTCCTTTTCCTTGTCCATGTCACTGTGTCATTTGTTTTTTTTATCGTTCCCTCCCCCCTCCTCCATCCTCCCTCTTCTCACCCCTCCTCCCTATCTGTTGCTCTGGATGCAAAAACTTTTAACTACAGTGAACACTGTTTCAGCCTTAATGACCAACCAATAGGACAAAAATCTCCTCTTGAGATCAGCCTTGGATACTTGTTTTCTGACTGCCAGCCATGTCAGCCTGTCACCCTCGTGTGTGTGTGTGTGTGTGTATGTGTGTGTGTGTTCCACATGTGTTGTTGTCATCACAGACAGGAGTTTGTTGTGACATATTACCCATCTTTGTCACACTCAAGGACAAAACCATCTGATTAGGTCCACATGTACCAAAGTGTGTATTACATGTTTGATTTCAACCATTTAGTTTAACATTGACGGCACATTTCTTAAATCTCATGATAAACATGTGGTGTCAACAGTGGAAAAGCTGGACGCGTCATATGACACATGTCACCTACATGTCTTCTGTTTGCTTTTTTTCAGTGACAGTATTTTTATTTTTTTGTCCCTCCAACAGCAACTGAACCACCCCAATGTGATAAAGTACCATGCATCTTTTATTGAGGACAATGAGCTCATTATTGTTCTTGAGCTCGGGGATGCTGGAGACCTCTCTCGTATGATCAAGGTAACCAACTCTGCACATTAGCTGCATTTCTAGCTCACATGGTTGCAGGACAAAACCCCAAACATGACTGATGATTGGCATCAAAATACTGTGTACCTCTTAAACCAAGACACCCTAAAGCAGTGGTGTCTACATTTGGTCCTCAAGAGCCACCATCCCACAGGTTTTAGATGTTTCTCTGTTCCAACACACCTGATTTTGGCTCAACGGGTGATTGACAAGCTTCTGCAGAACGTGAGGACATTCTGAACTTAGGCATTAAATCATAAATGGAAACAGAAAACAACTAAAACATTCAGTAGAGTGGCCCTTAAAGCTGGTCCTTGTCTATAGAGGTGCAGTTACACCTGGTCAGGTTGCTGGTCGTTTACAGAAAATGTACTCCAATAAATAGAAGGTTAATGACAGGATATGTGGTGTTGAGCCACCTGCAGGTATCCTTTTGATCAATAAATCTCTCTGTGCTTCATTTTTACTTGACAAATTTGTTGAAACGAAAAGTTTTTCAACAGCAGCAGCAGCAGTTTTTACTCGTGATTCATTTTGTTTTTTCTCTGAGTTAGACCGACACTCCACTTATTGTAAAAACCTGCCAGTATAGCAAATTAGAGGGGTGCATGTAAAAAGCCTGGTCTTCTCCCATGCATAAATGATGCTGCAGCAATGTATCAGCACAGCTCGACAATCTGTTTGCAGTCATACTCAGCAGCTCCACATCTGCACAGTTCAACACAGCAAATTAGGAGAGGCGAGGATTAGTGGTACAAGAGAGTGAACATGGCAGGCTTGGCGCACACACACACACACTTCACATATACATAACGTGCACTTTGTAAGCAGAGAATGTGCAGACACATTCATAGAAGCACACATTCAGGCAAATGTTCTGGGTTGCATTTTACAAAGATGTAACATGGCAGGTAACATGGAGGTAGGATAACAAACCTCTGAGTGTCACTGCTATCTTAGCTAAGCTACCAAAAATGCAGGGAGTATTCAGGTTGTGTCATATCCTTATACATGCTTCCTCCCTGTACCGTTTGTCTTCTGCATCATACTAAATGATTCTATTTCCAGTAGAACGGTGACAGGACAGATGTTGTTTTTTTTGTCAGGGTTCAATCACACCTATCTGGGCTGTAGCAGGCAGTAAACACATACATATAGTCAGATGTGTTGAATAAAATGCCCCCATGATAAATTATTTTAACATTTCTTATTCTTTTTGATTTCTCATCCTCTACATTCCTCTTTTACTTCACTCTCTTTCTTTCACTTTTCTGCTTCTCTCTTTCTGACCATCTCAGAATTCAGATAAAATCAAATGGTCCTTGATTTGCATGCACTTACAGAATATTGCATGTGCAGTGTTTGCTGTTAAAGGCAAAAAAAGAGGGTGTTGGTGGGTGTCTGTGTGCTCCCCCATTGACATCAAACGGTCCTCTGATATGGAAATAGGAGGGCAAAGAAAGAATGGCTCCTCACTGAGGCTTTGTTTGGATGTAGGCCAAGGTCTATTCCTCCTTTTCTTCATCTCTCTGTTCGTCTCTTTCTTTTTTATTCTCTCACACCTTCCTCCATTTTTTGGTATTTCCCCGCCTCACCTTTATATTTTTTTCTTTTACTGCTTCTACAGTTTAACTCTTTTATTCCCTGTTTGCTCTTACACATCTTAAACACTGCAGAAATATACTTAACATTAAGTGATGCAATGAGCAGCTTCACTGCTCGTCTAACATGAGATGACAAGTCCACGATTCTTTGGACTCAAATTGTGGGAGAAGTTTAAGAAACATGAGAGATAAATGTTGTTATTTTACACATGGACTAACCACCGCAGGTTGTCGAGCAGATCTTTCATATGTTTTAAGAGAATTATTTAAAAGTCAGGCTGATTCTCCCATTATCAATTTAATTCATGATTAAAAATATACAAACTATCTGGATAGAAGTAAATGTTTTATACTGTTGGCTGATTAAAACAATGCAACAGCAAATGTGTGTTTTAATCAAAATTGCAAAGTTTTGTTATAATTATATTTTATAATTAGTCCCAGCCTAAACCAGCAATTCTAATAGTTCTGGTTTCTACTTTTCATGACCTTTGACCTCCCTGAGGATGATGTCCTGGTTCTATATTTAAAAATGATTACTTAAAGACACAGTAAAGGTTGTTGATATTAAATACAAAGATGTTGACCTTTGTATCTTGTTTTAGGCCATGATTCAGAAACATCAATGGTCACATCTAAAAGGATCATTTTTATGTGTAAATATAACCATCTCATGTTGTTAATTGGGGAGGGGGGAGGGGGGTGCTGTGCTGGTGACAGATGCCCTGTAATTTGGGAGGAATTGATGCTCCAGCAATACATGCCGTTCTTTTTTTCACTCCTATAACCCATTCATAGCGTTTGAACAGGTGTAATACATACTATCCATATATGCAGTGCAAGCATTGTGTGCATCACAGTAATACACTGAATATATTATAAATTGCTAAAGGAATACATCTTCCCTTAATACCAAGAAAAAAAAACTTAGAGAAGCAACTTTTCTGCCTGTGATTGATTATGGGTGATATATTGTACATGCTTGCGTCTACCTTCTATGGAGACTTGATTTAGTGTGCGATGCAACTCTACATTTTATTACAAATGCAAAGTCTCACCCACCATTACATTATTTATGACTCAGTGAGTTGGACATCATTGACCACTTGCAGACAAAACCAGTGGTGTATTTTTGTCTATAAAGCAATACTTGAGTAAACTCCCCCCCACCCCACCCCACCCCCACCCCCACCACACACACACACACACACACACAACTGTCTGAGTTCTGATGCTGATAATTATATTGTACATAGACTTTGGGTTTTAAAAGATCAGGCGGAACTATCACCATACACCTTGATTATGTTACATTTAACTGACAAACTTTAAATTAGATTCATTTCTATTAATTTCTGACTTTGGGTGCTGTTACTTCTGTGTTTTGGTGTTAAGGAGACACTCTTTTTTTTCCCTGAAAGGTCATTGTGTTTATGTAGATGTTTCCTTGCCTTACTTTAACCAAACATTCTGTATTGAATCATTTGTTTCACGAGTTGCATTTTAAGTTTGGAAGGCTGCAGCTTTAGGTCTCTGTTGTGAAAGACTTCCTTGTAAAATTCAAGTAAAGTGTCAGGAATGTTAAATACTCCAACTGTAATTTTTATGTGCACAGCTCTCGTCTAAGCTGGCTTCGATCCAGGCTTTTCTTTCCGGGAACCGGAGCCCAAAGGACCCTCTATAAAACTGTGTTGATAGCAATACTTGATACATTTTCACAGTCTGCGCTGCTGCTATCAGCTACTGACTGTCAATGCTGATCAAAACGCCTTTATTCCACAACTGAAGTTTTGTCATCGCTGTGGCTTTTTGGGTGAAGGACCACAGTCTTGATCAAGAACAACCCACTCGGCCCTCATCGTAATAATAAATGTCTAAACTTAAAAAAAAAGAGGAACCAGTGTGCCACTGTAAGTTGTATGTAACAAGAGTCCTGTGTGCCAGATGGGGAGTTTGTAACTGACCACATGCTTTTTCCTGAGAATGCACATGCTTTCCATTGTAGGCAGCAAAGAAAATGAGACTGAGTTTGGTTAGACAAAGAAAAGACGAGAGTAGGTCTGGGTTGCATTAGGAGTGGAGTCACACAGTGTGGGGAGGGAGACTGTACAGACACACGTGTGTATTTACATCTATAAAATGAAAATATAGTACAAACTTTTTTCTCCCATACTGAAATTGAATACTTTGCAATTTTTCCATTTGTACTAAAATATTGTATTTGCACATTCGTTCTGCTGCATTTTATAGTAACCTTGATGCTATGATTTGCTTTGTTTGTGTGTGTGTACTTGTATTTACTTACTACAGCACTTTAAGAAGCAGAGGAGGCTCATACCAGAGAGAACGGTGTGGAAGTACTTTGTTCAGCTCTGCAGTGCACTTGAACATATGCACTCCCGACGAGTCATGCACAGAGGTAATGATACACACACACACCGTCTACCTGCACATATACTATTAATAAGTACATGTATCTGCTTTTAAACAAACACTAATGTAAATATTTAAAGTAGTATTTGAGTAATTTATGATTTTCTGTCACAGAAGCAATAAAAAAGAGTGAAAATAACCTTCTAAAATCAATAAATTGTTACTTTCCCTGAAAAGATGCATTTCATAAGACTTGAATAGTAAACAGCACATGCTGCGTTCGAACTGCGTTCACTATATAGTGCACGATACTGTTGAGTCATGACTCATGAAATAGTGCAGGACATATTACACAAATTACACATACACAGTATTTATGAGTCCTCATGCATTCAGTGGAGCCTGTTTAATTAAAGTCCAGTATTTATTAGCACAAACTTCAGCTTCTTTGAGGACACGCTTGGTCACATGTGATGTTCTGTGTCTGATACTGTCTTTGATTAGGAGACAGACACTAATGAACCCTGAGCTCTAACAACCACTTAGAAGAGACGAACTATTCAAAAGCTGCTTTTATGTGAGCTGTAAATTTGAAAGAATTACACAGGTCAAATTAACATTACTTTAGAAAACAGCTTGCAAACGCCCACATTAGCTAAAATGATATTTTACTGTGTGTAATCCAGATTACTATCTTGAGCATGGGATAAAAACAGAATTCTTTAAGTCTTTATTTTCCCTATTTTTAAAAACTTTATTTGTTTTTTCTTTTCTCAGATATAAAGCCAGCTAATGTTTTCATCACAGCTACAGGAGTAGTGAAACTGGGAGATTTGGGACTGGGAAGATTCTTCAGCTCCAAAACAACTGCTGCTCACTCTTTAGGTGAGCACATGCGTAGACGCACACGCAGCTCTAATCTGTGTTTTATTTGCCTTGTTGCTTTCACCAGCTCCTCCACAGTCCATTCAGCCACTTCCTGTAGCTTTGACCTTTAACCCTGTAACTGATGAAGGTTAAGACGGAAGTCATAAAACCGTTATTGTGACCGTCGTTGCCCCTTTAAGGAAATAAGATCACCGAACTTAACATCTTTATTCTCTTTATTATTGGTGTAACAAAATGTCTTATTTAAAACTATATTTCATGATGCATTGAAAAGTACATCATTTCAGTCACATTCATGTGCCGATTTCACGGCTGGATTTAAGCATCTGAGTGTCAAGCTGTAAAAAGTAAAATGTGTGTGTGAACAGTTAAACGATGTAAAGCTGTAATCTAACATCCCTATGGCTTTTTCAGCTGTGACATCGATTGGGAAAATTTAGTAAAACTTCATCAGCAGACAAATATAAGCAAAGCCATTCACACCGTCTCTTTTCTATATGACAAACTGTTATTATCACGAACTATTCTCAGCCCCCAGTGCAGCAGCATCAGCTCAGACTTTCAGAAAGTGTTAGTCACATGATCAACTCAACAGAAGCCCTATCAGCTAAACATCCTGAAGATCCAGCAGAGCGGAGAGACGGCGTCTGAGATCGCTCATTAAAAGCTGAGTCCACAGCACCCTCTTTAGGCTGATGCAGGACCGGCAGCTCTGCAGACCTGCTGGTCAATATAATCACAAATAATCTGAATCAGACTAGTCATTTCTTCAGATTGAGTAGTCAACACAGAATGTTTAACTGATACAACAAGAGAAGCTGGGAATGTGATAAACAGTCAGTGTAAACAGCTTCTTTAAACTAGTTATCCTAAATATGTCTGTGTAGATTTTTCTGCAGGAGATCGCTGGAAGCATTTTAAAGAATTTGTCTCATATTTTCAGTTGATTTTGACTGTCTTAAGTCTGTCTCTGCATGTATTTATCATATCCAGATATATGAGGATATTTTAGTGCTAAAAGCAGGTGATGTCTGTAGGTTATCATGACCTATCGACACAAAGGACTCGGGGCGCTTCATGCTCACCCCCCCTCCTCCCTCTGGGTTTCCCCTTGACATTTCATGTGGTGTGTTTCAAATAGCAGATCTTCTCTGTCACCTCACCTCTTCTCCTGCTGCTGTTTCTGTGCCTTACTTGTTGTCACTTCTCCTTCCTGCTGTCCCTCCCTCTGGTGCTTTGACTTTTAGTCAGGGAAAGATGACGGTGTAGGTGAAGGAGAGAGATGGAAAAGGTGTGAGAAAAGAAGAAAGTGAAAAGAGAGAGTGAAGTGAGGACAAAAGGAGACACCAGGATGTCACGAAAAGAAATGAGCACAAGAAATAGAAGAATGGGTGACAAATGTATAATAAGAGGAATGTATAAAGCCTTGGGTGGAAGGAATGAACATAAGACCATGTCAGAAAAAGGGAAAGAAGATTGAAATATTGTTAGCTGAGTAACTATGTGGTAAAAATGAAGGAGAGGAAAGAGGTGACAGTTTGGAAAAGTGAGAGAACATTGAAAGTGTGTGAGAAACTGAATCTTTTAGTTAATTTCTTTGGACACTTGTTGAAAACATGACATTTTTTTTCTGTTCCTTACTTTTTACACCCTCGTTTAATTACTTCCGTTTTTTATTTAATGTTAGTACATGGGGCGGGGCAGTATGGCCAAAAATATTTGTCATGATAGATATTTGAAAAAAAAAAAAGCTTGTCATGTTTCCTCCCTTTGCTACGACGGTCCGCTAACAGATTTTGCAAAAAAATTGTGCTTTGCTGTGTGTCTGATGGTTGAAAACCAAACCAGTTCTACATCAAGGAAGTTGTGTCTTTTTTGCAAACCAATTCTGGTTCATCTGTGTCAGTCAATGAACCAGTTTTGCCCTCCTCCTTCTCTGTTGCTGCCATTTTTCCTCCCCGTCTGCATATGATCAGATGATATTTCATTTTCTTATCAATCCCTAGCATTGTTCATGAAAGTATGATATTATCCAGCCCCATTGGAAAGAACTTTAGGTTAAAAGTTAAAGTTTTACTCTGTGATTTTGAGATCATGATAAGCAGCAAGGGAATGCATCGTGTTATTGAATGACCTGACAGTGATAGCCATAGAAACGGTGTGCGTGTGTGTTTGCATGTCATCGCGTGGGTACGTAATGAGTCCAGCCACCCGTCTGAACAGAGGAGCTGAGATGGAGGTCCAGGCTTCCAGCCTGTCAGCTCCAAGGCTTTTAACTCAGCCACTGCACACACCAACACACACCCATAACACTAAGAGATGGTCTTTTTATCTCATGTACAAATGTACCTTTTCCCAGAGACGTGCACATACACACTGAAAGGGATTTAAATTTGCAGCCGTATGCAAAGTCAGATAATTGGGTAAGTTCTTAAAAAAATCTGCAAATGATAAAAGACAAGCTGCACAAATCAAACATATACAAGTAAAAACACATAATATCTGTGTCATTACCAGTAAAATCCTTTAATGCTAAAAAAATTACAACGTTTTAACATGAATTCCAAAACTTATCAAGACAAGCAAGTGATCCAGAAAAAGTCAAGTTTGAGAAAAGGGCTCAAATATTAAAAAACAAAACTTTATTGAAATATGAAAGAAAACACAGCAAACATCTCATGGCTTCTGTTCCAGTTCATTCTGCTCTGCACTCCGCTTCCTCCAAGATTTCTGCATCAGCAGTAGTTTCTAAACTCCAGCTGTGGGCTTGAATAGTTATAGCCTATGACTAGTATTCAAAGCACTGCAATATAAAATTGGTAATAGAGCAGAGATAAGAGAGTGTTCATTAATAAAACCTCCCTGTGAAACCTTTAAGTATTCCTGTAAGAGCTTTAGGTTTAAAGTTGGAGAGGAAACTGCCTGGAATCAATGAGCGTGTTTCAGATGAGATGAGGTTTTGTTCATTTTACTGTACGCTCAGCGGGGGTTTAAAAGTCTGGAGTTCTTTATAGTTGATGGCATCTCACCTCCCATCCAACAACTCTTATGTCGTTGTGTAGAGAAAGCAATGTTGTCATTGCTATTCACAATAATGGAAATCAATCCCTACATGGCTTTCAATTTATTTGCATGAATAAATAATGTGCCCTTAATTCAGCTCACTTAAGGAGCTGCAGCCCAGCGCTGCTGCCTTTTTATGCAACTATTAGCATAAGAGAGGCTGATTCTTTTAATCAGCTAATAATGAATGTTAGGGGAGCCTGTTCAACCCGCACCATGAGACCTTACAGTTCTCTCTCATACACACACATATGTATATTACACATAAACCTACTGACAGATGCAAGAATGCTCATAAACCACAAGACTAGCCTCATAACCAATTAAAACCTAGGATTTTCTACTTGCTCTACTGCCCCTTTTTTTCCAATGTGGATGCTGATTATTTTTGGACAGACAGGTAACATTTCATTATTTAGAATCACACATTTAAGATAAAAGCATGTTTTCTCAAACCAATTAGAAATTTAACATGTTGCTGTTCATATCAGACCCTTTAGTTAAATACAGAATGCACCCGTCTCCTACTTTTATAACTAGAAATTACAATATTTGAGCTTCCTCAGACCTGCTAATGTGAGTGTGTGCTCATATAGGTGCAACATGTAAGTGTTTGGTTTTTCTCCATCAGTTTCCTCCAAGCTGACTTTTCTCCTCAGTTTTTTCCACTTGCGAGCTGTTATCACGTACCTGGCTCTCTTCAGCTGTTTCTGCAAATGATAAACTCAGCAGCTAGCAGCTAGCACTATAAACACCCCAACTTTCATGTTGCTCCTTTGTAATGCAAATTTATGTTGGACTGATTACACAAAACTGAAAGGTGAAGTAAAAAACAATGTTANATCTTGCTAAAATGTTGAAGGGGTTCAATAGGTTTCAACTAAACACTCTTACCTGAAGTTAAAGTGTTGGAAGCAGGAAAAAGGGCAGGGTTCAGGTGATTTAAGCAGCTCTGACAAGTTCCAAATTTCTAGTGCTAATATTTTGGATAGTTGCACCTACACACCTTGCAGGATATTCTCGGTCTGCAGTCACGTCTGTGGATGTGCTCAGTAAAATTTAGTTTTCTGTTTCAATATAAAAACTTTAGCCCAGATTATGGAAACTTCTGTGTTGATTTTGAAAGCTGCCCAAACATTAAAGCACATCTTAATTTTATAGGAATGCAAAGCTGCAGATCATTAAGGTTTCCCGTGCTCATGCAGTGGAACCAGCACGCAGTTGTCATGGGATCATCAGGATTTAATCCCTGAGGAACCAAAGAACATAACTTGGTCTGATTTACGTCACATAAATAACCAGCTGTTGTTTTCCAGGGATTCGTCCTCGATTCTCGCCTTCATCTACCACTGAGCTAAATGTTTNTAAGTGTTTCGCTTCTTCAACACACCTGATTAACAGGTTTCTACTGAACATCATCTGATCAGGTGTGTTCAAGCAGGAAAACAGATAAAAAATGCAGGACAGTTATACTGAAGGACTGGAATCAAGAAACACTGATATAGAGGTTGAACTTTACCATCTATTTAAACATTGATACTGACCAAGCGAACAACTTGATGGGCAGGATCGATCACCGTGTCATGTTGTAAAATGGTTTAAGAATGCTTTGAGTTTAAGGTTCAAGAGCCTCTAATTCTGTATCTAATCTGTCTGTCTAATCTAATCTGATGACAGATGGTCATAATATTGTTTTATCATGTAAAAAACAAAATAACTTTATTTATGAAGGGCAGTTCATAATAAAAGTCTCTGCAGGATGTTGAACAGATGAAATAAAACCAGTTCAGTTTAAATCCAGTCACATACAGTTCATTTCACGCTCTTCTAAAACAGGAGACAATCCTCGTAGCTTCTGCTTATAGTCGAGGTGTCTATGAAATATTATTGTCACCATATTTCACATTTTTCTGGAAGATAAGCTGATAAATATCATGATCAATGTAGAGGAAGGAAACAAGGAGCTGATGTCATGTTTAATTTGACTGATTACCTGGAAACTTATCCAGGGTGAAAAAACTAAGTTTCTGCTTAAAAACAACCTCACAGCATTTCAAACAAATAGAAACATAATGTTAAAATAAAATTAAAGGTTATGTTTTATTTCAGTCTACATTCATACAGAAGATTGTCACCTCTGCACAGGTTTGCCTGCTGGTAAATCTCCATCTTTTAACCATATGTGATCAATGAAAACCCAAACCCTTCGCTTGAAAGACTTTTACATGGAAAATCACAATAAACAGAAAGCAGATGATAAAAGCAGCCAGTCAAACTTGGCTATAAAACAACAAATCTAAACTTCCTGCAGCGTGTCATGGATGTGATGCTGAGCTTTGGCTCCTCTTTCTGTCCACTCGGGTGATGGTCTGATTTTCTGGAGCTCTGCCATTCACCATAGAAGTTTGAGATTCTTGAGTTTCAAAACCAGAACCAGAAGTGGACCAGGTTTTAAGGCTCCACTGCTTCTCCCTGGGAACATTCTCTGACTACTGTTTCAGATCATTACAGAGTCTCACTAATCAGAACTGATTCATGTGTGTTGTGTTTATGTGGGTATGTTTCCCCTGCATATGTATTTAACTTTGTAAAACTGGTGCAATTTCATGTGTGGTTTGGGTGTATATGATGATATCTAACCAAATAATCATCATCTTATTTCACTGTATTTAGAATTCATGAAGTTAATGCACTTTAAAAGCAGTGTTCCTATTAAACATGAAGAATTTTCCAAACTGAGTGATTGTCTTAGATCCATTTTATTTTTTTAATATGCTTCTGTGGAAAAAAAAAAAGTAGAAATGAGTTTTTATTTTAAAATGTTAATGTTCTTTATTGTCCATCTCATCTTTACTGTTTCTTTTTCCCTCCTCCTCCCTGCCTTTGTGTTCCAGTGGGGACTCCTTACTACATGTCACCAGAGAGGATACATGAAAACGGCTACAACTTCAAATCTGACATCTGGTCGCTAGGATGCCTCCTCTACGAGGTAAGCTGTTGGAATATCAGCACACTGTCACCTTACAGTTGAAGGTGGGAGTGACATGAGCACAAATTCCAACACACAAACAAACAAGCCTTTCTCAATCCCACAGAAAACAACATTCTATATAGGAAAATATATGTTAAGATGTGGTCTTCTTCATCATAATTATACTGCATTTTTATTTACATGCACCACTGATAATCATATGTAGTATTAAAACATTTATTTTACACATATATATATCCAGATATTCTTGTGTCCCCTCTGAGCGGCTCCCTGTCTGGGAACCTGCTAAACGTTGAAATCCTGGTGCATGAAGGGAACTGACACAGCCATGTGTTTTACATAAAGCTGCCTGGTGACACTGACTAGTTTGATTAGTCAAGAGCAAAATACAGCAGTGCTCTTTGTAAACCCCACTGAGCAGAGACCACACAGCAGAGCCAACAAAGAGGAAAGATTTGGTAGCAGAACATTGATGGACGTGGATGACGACAGTCATGTGACATTCTTGCCAAATTTTACGTGTCGTCGTTTCATTCAGATCAGCCTTAAGTCAGAAACATTGTCGGCTTATCTCTGAGAGTTTCAACACACCTTTTCTCTTCTGCTTCAGAGGTGAAGAACATCATGTTTGACCTCAGTTTGTGGGTCGGGGTCACCATGCATTGCTGAAGATTATATTTGTGTGGAAAGTGTTACAGTATCCAGGTTGTCGTTATTTTGTAATTACAGCTTTTATTTGGTGAATTTAAGTATTTGGTTCTATCAGAACTTTGATTTTTCTCTTTACGTAACATCTGTGTGTAACATCAGTGTTTCACGGGGAGTGTTGGTAACAGCTTGAGAACAACAGGTTTCATAATGTCTGGAAACATTTACAGATTTTCAGTCGTGCCGCTTGTAATTTTTTAACATGTCCAAGAGTTTCTAAGAAGCTGTGTTTACATTGACACAAGTAATCAGATTAAAAGCCTGATGAGAATAAAAATGCTTCACGTAAACACGCCTTTCAGATTACTTATACTCATTCGGATCAAAATTTAATTCTTAGACAGGTGGGTTATGCCAGTAATTAATCTGATCGCTGCACATGTAAACGCTTCTTCCAGATGTGGGTCATGTCTGTTACGTTATGCGTTGACCTATCGTACGTTGGTATTTACAGACGCTGGATGAAAACATGGCGGGCGTAAAACGAAACTAGTTAGTTTCAAACACAAGTGGGCTGCTGGAGATTTAGATGTAAAATTGTTTACAGAAAAACTAAAAACACGCTCAGAAGAAGATGCTACTGCTCTATTTTAAATGAAGGCAGCCATGTTTGTTTACAATGGAAGTGCTTCTTCTTCTGCAGCCGTTTCCGGTATTTCAGAAAGTTCTGTGCAACCTGACCAAATGTGTGGCACATGTAAACGCTTATACACAGTTAAATTCTAATCTGAACAATGATCGGATTAAAGATGTTTTGCACATGTAAACGCAGCTAGTGAGTTGTATCGTAACTTCATTGAGTACACAATTTGTTTTTTCTTTGAAAAAGTAGTCTGAAAGTAAAACAGAGCAGAAATGAGACAGAAAACCAGATCTGGAAAACAGAAGTGATGAAAATGAGACGTGTTGCTTCCAGTGAAGGTCAAAAGGCAAAACTTAAAAATGTGGAAGAAAAAAGTTTAAGAAACTAGAAACGAGTTTTGGCAGAGAGAGAAAAGTCGTATGAGAATGATTTAAAAATATAGAAGGCTGGAGAAGAAGGTAGAAAGTGGAATAAGATTAAAAAAAAGCAAGAGTTGGGTTATAAATTGTTGTAGCACAGATGGGGGGAGGGGGGGGTGTACATTCAGAGAGGGAATGTTACAGGTACAAGTACAGAGACAGAACTCCAGCCATCAGGTCAAGGTGAGTCATGCAAGAAGCCTGTGGAGATAAAGATTTTACAACCTTATTGTTACCAGAGAGGTGTTCACCACGTCATGCATATTCTCTCTGAAGAACACGCTCATGTTTTCCTGTCTTCTTGGTAAGAGGGCTCCATTGTACTTTCAGTGTTGAAAACCTGCTTCTTTCTCAGAACTTTCTTATCCATTCCTCTCTGTTCTACTCTGCTAACTTCTGCAGTGTTTCCCTCTCTATATGCCTTCCTTTTCCTCACTTAACCTTCAGGCAAATGGAATTCACATAGAAATCCACGTCTGATCCCTTTGTTTCGCATTGATTTCACTCCGAAAATACAGTAGGGGATGAGGATTGTGCTTTTTCTTTTCGTGGTGTATTTTCTCATCTATGAGCATGTACGCTTGTATCTCTGGGAGTTTCGTTCCTTATGTATGAAGCGGCTCCGTTTGAGAGAGCCTGCATTTTTCATTCTTGCGCCCGGGGGTTGAGTTAAGGTCCGAAGGGTCTGCCCGTCAATACCTGGTCATTGTATCTGCGTCCGTCTTCATCTCCCATTCTGTTTGATCCCTTTTTCTTCACGTCCAACCTCATTACATCCCCCTGACCCCGCTCTCTGCCCTTCACCCAAACCCACCGTGGCGTGGTAAACAGCTACGCTGGCCGGGTCGTCTCCCTGAGAGACCAGTAAAATAAATCACTGCTTTGGTCACATGCCAGTGAGTGAACTGCAGTCTCCTCATGCTCTCTGCAGCTCTCACAGTTAAATACAGCTTATATTAGAACTTTATGTACATTGTGGTTCATATATAAAGACACACATCTCGCCTGCTTGTACAGACATGTGGTTAGTGTGTTTGGTATAAGCTGAAAGTAGCTTTACGGGAACGCGTCTCCTTCCTGTATGGAGCTCAGTCATCCATACCTCTGACTGTGCTCATGTCTCATGCCTCCTGCCTAATTCCTTTCCCTCCCGCCTTGTTTTTGCTCACAGTTTTATGAGACCCCGAAAAGCTGGTTCTCAGCATCTGGTGTTTGCATGTGATGAGCTGCCCCTCTGGCTATTTCTTTGTAGAGTTCTTAAAGAGATTTTTTTATATACGTGCAGAATGGATAACCTATGTCAGTATTTTGCTATTTCCAACTATTTACCTCATTTGTATATAATTCTTGAGGCCTTTTTTTAAATTATGTGTCACTTGTTAACATGTATGATGTATTATGTCCCAACGTAAGTTTTTATTTTCCCACTTAAATCAGGTGCAAATTTTTCTTGTTTTAATCTACAGACTGAGTTAATCTGCTTGTTTCAAAGTTTTCAATCTTTCTCTCTTCAGGAAAGTTCATTTCAAAGATAATAAGCTGTTTCTTAAGTTTGGAGAATTCAAATATTCTCACTCAGTACAACTGCAGTGAGATTGGCACATGAAAACATATATTTAAAAAAATCTTCAAAGGTTTCTGCCACTGTACAATTTCATGCTTTCAACTCACTCATCCGTTACTTTCTTTTTTCTCTTGGTGTGTTGAATGGAGGCAGTGATGACTCCACTGGGTGCAGGTTTATGTCTAATGACTGTCCCTACATTGTGACTTATTACTTTGATTAATATATCATCATAAAGACTCATGAAGGACCAGTCAGCACATAAAAAGAAAGTCATACTTTGCATGTTTGTATATTTGTGTAAGTATTTGTGGAAAAAAACAATATTTCCCATTTTACCTGTATGTACATTAGCCTCTAGGTGTTTATTTTGATGTGTCATTAATATGAAATGTGTGTTTCTAAATGAGTAAGTGAGAAGTGGTGAGAAGCCCTTTAGTCCCAGGATGTAAAGGCTCCAGGGATAACGGGGGCTGGGGGGAAGGGGGGCTGCTGCTTCTCGTAGCTCCTTTTAATTGGCGTACAGGGAGAGAAGCTGGAGTGAGAAACTGGGATCAATGTTAATTAAAATGGAAGGGCCCCATCTAGACATTTAAAACATGCAGCGATGCTAGCTTTACATGCCGAGGTGGGGGGGAGCACCGCTTGGCCAGGTAAAAGATGGGAGAGTGTCTGTCTCTGCTTGTGTGTCTTTGTAAGAGAAATAAAGAAAAATCTTTTTGGAAAGTGAGTCTCTTCTTCTCGGTGCTCATTTAAAATCAGAAAGTGTTTTTTTTTTCATTTAATAATGAGAACTGGGCTGCACGGTGGTGCAGTGGAAAGCACTGTTGCTTTATAGCGAGAAGGTCCTGGGTTCAAAACCAGGCTGGGACCTTTGCATGGAGTTTGCACATTCTCCTCGTGCATGTGTGGATTCCTTTGAAGACTCCAGCTTCCTCCCACAGACCAAAAACATGCGTGAGGTTTTCCTGAACAGGAAAAGTGGGTGTAGATACTTTGAAACTGTTTATAAGTATTTCTAACTCGGCTCTTCATCCGGCTGCTTGACCTGATCATAAAGCTAATTTTACTTGTGTGAGATGCCAAATTAATATAAGAGAATATACAGTTTTCATGTAAGTCTCACTGCACACACATGTACTATTTTTCTCCAGTCACGTGGGACTTTTAACGTAAATGCAAAAAAAAAATTCATAAAATTCAAAAGGAATCATGTGATTGTCGTTCAATATTTTAATTATTTCTCAGCTTTTTCCCAATTTAAAATCATTTTATTCCCTATTTGTTCACTGACTCCCCTTAAAGTTTTCCCATATTGTTTCTGATTTCAGACTCAGACAGTAAATTGAGACCAGTTTTAGATGTGCACAGTGACGTCGACTTTTGGAATGTGGTCAGAAATCAAGCAAAAACCTGCTCAAACATTTCTAGACATTTTGGAAAGTCTGTGATAAATAGTTGGTGAACAGGTGCAGGTCTATAAGATGCTTCTTTAATGAACTTGACAAGTTTTTACAATAAAATGAAATAAAGTTTCTTGTGGTTTTAAAGATAAATACGGTTTTGGACATGACTGAGATGGTTAAGACTTGATTTAAAGGCTGGAATGAAAGGTGGGCTCAGATTTGGGTAATGGTTTGTGATTTGGTTTCTAGCTGTTGGTTGAGAGGAGCTGGTAATGCATCAACGAGGGTTTTAACAAGTACAGGAGTGAAAACGTGTGCGTGGTTGTGTGTGTAGTGGTGAGGATGTGTGTGTGTGTTCTGCCACCAGCAGCTCACACTGCTCAGACAGACAGCAGGCATGCATGTGCAGTGTGTCTCTCGAATATCAATGAACCATATACACACTCACCAGCAGAGAGTCTCTCTCACACACACACACACACACACACACACACACACACACACACACACACACACACACACACACACACACACACAAGTTTGTTTTGCTATCCTTATGGGGACCGTCCATTGACTTCCATTGATTTTAGTAACTAGATTTATACCTAACCCAAACCCTTTTCCTAACCTTAACCATTACTGATCTATAACTAACCCTAAGACTAACTAAAACTCTATTCACACCATACCTATAAACCTAACCCCTAACCCTAAAAAGGGGAGTCCCCCTCATGGGGACCAGGCTTCGGTCCCCACAAGAACCCTCGGACCCCAGAAAGATAGTAAAAGTCAGGAAACGGGTCCTCAGGAGGTCAGAAATACAAACCCACACACACACACACACACACACACACACACACACACACACACACACACACACACACACACACACACACAAGTTTGTTTTGCTATCCTTATGGGGACCGTCCATTGACTTCCATTGATTTTAGTAACTAGATTTATACCTAACCCAAACCCTTTTCCTAACCTTAACCATTACTGATCTATAACTAACCCTAAGACTAACTAAAACTCTATTCACACCATACCTATAAACCTAACCCCTAACCCTAAAAAGGGGAGTCCCCCTCATGGGGACCAGGCTTCGGTCCCCACAAGAACCCTCGGACCCCAGAAAGATAGTAAAAGTCAGGAAACGGGTCCTCAGGAGGTCAGAAATACAAACCCACACACACACACACACACACACACACACACACACACACACACACACACACACACACACAGGGCCGTTTTGCTATCCTTATGGGGACCGTCCATTGACTTCCATTGATTTTAGTAACTAGATTTATACCTAGCCCAAACCCTTTTCCTAACCTTAACCATTACTGATCTATAACTAACCCTAAGACTAACTAAAACTCTATTCACACCATACCTATAAACCTAACCCCTAACCCTAAAAAGGGGAGTCCCCCTCATGGGGACCAGGCTTCGGTCCCCACAAGAACCCTCGGACCCCAGAAAGATAGTAAAAGTCAGGAAACGGGTCCTCAGGAGGTCAGAAATACAAACCCACACACACACACACACACACACACACACACAAGTTTGTTTTGCTATCCTTATGGGGACCGTCCATTGACTTCCATTGATTTTAGTAACTAGATTTATACCTAACCCAAACCCTTTTCCTAACCTTAACCATTACTGATCTATAACTAACCCTAAGACTAACTAAAACTCTATTCACACCATACCTATAAACCTAACCCCTAACCCTAAAAAGGGGAGTCCCCCTCATGGGGACCAGGCTTCGGTCCCCACAAGAACCCTCGGACCCCAGAAAGATAGTAAAAGTCAGGAAACGGGTCCTCAGGAGGTCAGAAATACAAACCCACACACACACACACACACACACACACACACACACACACACACACACACACAGGGCCTCAGAGGTCAGAGAGTGAGTCAATCATCTAAACCATTGCGACGACACAGGCTGAAGAAAGGAGCAAGTGTGTATTTTCCTGGATATGTGTGTTTGTGTGTGTGTGGGTGTGTGTGGGTATGCATCTTTATTCTTGTGTGTGTGTGCACGCACACTGTGAGCAGGGGGCCGGCAGCTGTCAGGGGCTGGGAGCAGCAGGCACTAATGAAGCAGATGAATAGTGCAAAAACTCGCAAATACAAACAGGACAGTTGACATTTTTCATCTGTCAAAAGCAGAAGATGCATGAAAATACGAGGGGGTCTTGTTTAACCCTTCGCCTCCTGGTGTCTGCAGAGTTTTTTTTCTCTCTTTCTGTCTCTTTTTTTAACTCTGCTTCCTAAAACATGTATTTTCTAGAGCACAGTAGCACTTAGACTCCTCTAAACATACACAGCGTGTTGGTTCGTTACAAAGCAATTAAGAGTGTTTTCCACTCTCTGCTTCAAGACACTGAAATGCACTTTTATTACAGGAAGTCTTTTCTTTAAAGAAGGCCAGAAGAGTCAGAGTGAGTCTGAATTTTCATGTCACTGAGGTTGTTAGAAGGTGATTTGATTCAGTAATAAAGCTGCATAAGGTCTGTTTACCTTGGTGACAAATGACTCACTCTTGCTGTGCAGGTAATGTGTTAACTGGCTGCAATTAATGGTTAAATTAGCTGCAGTTTTGGTGTTGCATCTAATTTAACAGGGTTTTACTACAGATGTGACATTAAACATGTGGTTCATGGGTTTTTGTCAATGAGAGTTGGTCATTATTTGTGACATGGTGGACTGGGAACACAGAGTAACACATATTTACATTTAAAGTCTTGAGCTTCTTTATATTTTCTTTATATGTTTGATAGAATGTTGTATCAGTCTGAAAATGCCTCGTTTCCTGTTTTCAAACTTTTCCGACTGAAACGTTCATATATCATCATCCTAAACACTGTAGAATCAGATTGGAACTCTTAGGCCACAGATATGAAGCTTCTTGACTAATGTATGTGTCATCAGTGATACAATTACTGGAAATTTGTGTTTCCAAACACGTCTCGTTACTGTCAGCCACCTGCTGTTCCACCCTCAGTGGAGGGTAATTCATTTTCCTAATCTTGTTGTGTTTCTGGGAATGTAGAGCATTAATGTGTGTTTGATTCACTATTGATAGATGCATGATGGGTAACTGTGTCCAGACGAGAGATGGTTCTCTGAGAATCTGCTGTCGTCATCGTGACCTCCTGCTGGAAACTTCGACAGAGACTCTGTCAGATCTGCTCAGTCAAACTGGAGTCTTCAGTCTGTTTGACTGAAATAATAACGCTGCAATCGAGTTGGAGACTTTTAGGGAATGTCAGTAGAGAAACGGTGGACACGCTGCAGGTTTTTGTTTTTTTTTAACGACAGTTTTAAACTGGATGAATGTTTCTTTTTATTATTATCCTGGTGACAGAAATTGTTTAAGATTTCTGTGATGATTTGGACATAAATGTTTTGAAGCTCTGTCCTTGCTTTAGCTTAAACAGACTCTGTTATTTAGTTTATTTTACTGGTCCAACGCTCACAAAAATATTTATATTGCCTGAAAATACAAGATATTGTACTTTTCTCTGAGTTACATGGAAGTTTTCCATTTGGATTCATATGTAGAAACTTTCTTTTCATCTGCTTTCACACCACCAATTAGCACACTGTCAAACTCCCCAAAACAATACCAGGCCAACTGAAAAACAGCTGAGGAAAGAATGTGTTAGACCTCATCTACCCACCGAGAAACCAGAGATTATCTTCTCTCCAGTTCTCAACACGTCTGAAACTGGACTTTATCCTAAAATTTGAATCTTGAACTGAAGCTTGTGGATAAAAACTTTAAGGATTTTTTGGTAAATCATCTTTTCCAAAGAATATTTAAAATCCAGATCAGGAAATTTAAAGCTTCCTGTTATTAAACAGAAGCAACACATAGAAACTCCATTTATTACATGTTCATATTAACTGTTTCTAGGTATTTTTATCAAGAGTTAAACATGTAATAAAGGAAAGGTGAGACAGGTCGTGTTGGCTGTGCACCTGATGAAGATTCATGTTTTATTGTTATTAGTTAAAGGTTGGATATAGAACACGAACCATAGCGACATCTAGTGTGTGGTTGTTGTAGTTGTAGTTTGTTTTTTCTCTTTCTACTTGCATTTGACGTTGTGAAATTTGTTTATTTGAGTCCATCTATTGTAGCTTCACCTAAACTCACTCTGGTTTTTGATCTTCTCTGGTTGCTCCTCTTCTGAGATGGAGAACGAAATCTAGGGGCTCTGAAGCAGCTGCTTGACGTGCGACTCCGCCATTTTCCCTGTGCCGAATGGACTATTTACTGTATTATGCAACCTGCAGTGGTGCCGCTATTGGCTGGTTGTAAACAAAATGCCAACGTAATGCCCATCAAAAATCAATATTTGGTTATGTTTTAATTCAAATATTATTTTTGAAGGAAATATTGTACTTTCATTCAAATGCGTCGTGGAGGTATTATTATTTTTATGAAAATGTTCCATCTTCAATAAATATCTGAAGCATGAAGCAAGTGAGAGTGAAATATTTCCACCATCTGCCTTATTATTAGCATTTCTGTCTTTAAACATTTGATGATGATAGATGTTTATTCATAAATCACTTAGTGTTTTAATTCATGAACAGAAACACTTTTTTTCTTCATTCTGTCTCTTTTGTTCTGCTTGTAGAAAATAGTAAATCTTCCTCTGATATTCTGGAGCGTTTCTTCTTTTAGCATCTCTTGCTAATTCAGCTAATAAATTTATTATTTTTATTCAGTTTTAAAAAGTAGGATCCAGGAAAGATCATCAGATTAGATGGAATAAACATCATTAAAAGAACATTTTAAAGATTTGTGTCTTGATTTGATTCATTTAGAGATAATAGTGTACGTTCACAACAACCTGAACCGTATTTAACGTCTTAATCCAGATTTAAATCTTCCACTCAGGAGAAGTTCAGTTTTCAGACACAGTAAGATGTCTGGTGTTTACCACCTGTTGAGAGTTTGAATGTTTCACTTCCTTTTTGTCTTTCTAGTCTCTCACCATCTCCTCTTGTCTCTCCATACGTCTCTGCTCTTGTTTCTTTACATCTTTAGATGGCAGCCTTACAGAGTCCCTTCTATGGGGATAAGATGAACCTCTTTTCTCTCTGCAAGAAGATTGAACAGTGCGACTACCCCCCTCTTCCCTCAGATCACTACTCAGGACGGGTAAGTAGCTGTAATGTTATCTGTTGTCTTTTACTTCTGTGACAAAACAGACGTGGACTTGTTCCGTGTTTTTAACGGAAGCCACGGTGGTATTGATTTAAAAACATGACAGACTGAACAGTTATTTAAAGTCGAGGGACTTCGCTGATGCTTTATGCCGCTTATCAGATTAAAAACCAGCTATTTTTATATGAGTAGAATCCATCCATCTGTCTGACCTGCAGCATAGTGTCTGATTTTATTCTGATTAAAGACGAGCTCTGATTTTAACCATTTGGAAATGAAACACATATCAGAAGCATTGGAGGGTTTAAAACAGGCGAGTGTCGTATTTCTATAAATTAATGTGAAATCATCTGTGAAGACTTACTCTGAAACATAAAAGTAATTTAGTACGACGTTAGTTAGAATGATCTGATTACTGACGACGTGCGTATGAATCTGTGTGGCGTTTGCCAGATTCTCTCCTTTTTATTTTACATGTATTTAGTTTCCTTCAACAAACACAGCATCAGTTCTACAAAACATGTTTCTTAAGCAGGGAGTTGTTGCCACAGAATTAGTTTTTTATGTGAGCAGATATCTTTTCTTTGATTAAATGCAAAATATTAATAATAAATTGGCATTTTTTTTTACACAAATTTGGCATCAGTTTACAAACCGACAGTTAAAAACTGCTGATTTTTCTTTAAATCTACTTGAAACTACTTGGTATTATGTTATTTGTCATTTCCACATTAGCACGACTTCAGTTTCTTTATATTTTTTATTATTTTGTTTTCCTCATACATGAACTTTCTGTAAAACCCCCATTTAAAATGTTTGACTCTTGAATCGGCTCTGTGAACTTAACTGTGTTCTACCAGAGTAGAAAAGCAGTTTTCAGACACGTTTGTTTAAACCAGACGGACTCAAAAGGTCACGCTCATCTTCTGCAACATTTTTAGATCATAAAGAGAGTCTTCAGTATTTCTACGCTTCGTTTGTACTCACAGAACAGAGTTTTGTTTTTAGTCCACAGACTCTGGAAAGTGACACAGAAACTCTTGAGTTTCAGTATTTTGGAACATTTCAATGAATAAATCTTCTAATATGTTAAAATAAAAAGTTTAATGGCAATGAAACAAATAGAAACACTTAAAATCTCCTGGTTGTTTGTGTGTCAGTTCCACTCCACAGTCAGGTTCATCAGACTCCCTCAGTTCAGCGTAGAACTTCTCAGTACTTCATATTTGTGTGTTATAGTAAATCCTGCAGAGTGGCGTTTCATTACTCTGTAGTTTTTACTTCATTAGGCTGATCGAGGCTAATTTTGAGGCGTTTCGAGCCTCTGTGGTGTCTGAACGTCTGGAGTTGTGCTTGCAGGAAGAAATGTGCAAGTGTATATTTGTATCAAGAGCAGTGTTTCCACACATACACACACCATGCTGAGCTTCAGCGTTACCCCACATGTCACCCCCATCCCAGAGAAAGGAAGACAAAGCGAAGAGAGTAGGAATGATAGAGCGAGAGACAGGGCGATGGAGAGATGGAGATGAGGGGGGTGCCTGCAGCGCCTGTCTGGATGTAAACAATGCTCCTGAAGGATCGGCAGCAAACTGTCAGCTGCTCATCTTTGTTGTGTCATTTAACCATCTCCGTCTATGCCCCCCCCACACCCCCACCACCACTTTCCTTAGCTAGCCCCCCCTCCACCTGACACTCCCCCACCCCACTCGCCATGCAAAGAAGCACATGAATATTTTACATATCTGCATCTCTGCACGCCCTCCATCTCCATTCTGTGCGACTAATTCTCAGACCGTCTGAATTTGCATCTTTCTCTCACTTTTTTTTTTTTCCTCCTCGCTCACACACACACACGCTCGTATTCACATCCACACGCAACGGCAGCCAGGAAGTCGACAGACAGTTACCATAGCGACCTCATATAGATGTTTTTTTTTCCTCCATCTTTTATTATTCTTTTTTTTAATGATGGCATCGACTTCTTGCCTGCATGCTTGTCTGTCTGCTCCAATCAGCTGCTTTCGCTTGGCTTCAGGTGTAAGTGATGTGTCTGGGTGTCAGTGGAGTGGCAGGGTGTGTGTTTCAGGGTGGGTCGATGGGAAGAAGTGGTTTCAGTAACCATCCTGGTTACCTGTTGGTTTGTGTTTGTTATGCTTATTTATATTTATTTATCAAGAGCTGCTTTTAGCTGAATTATTTCTCTTTGTGTCTCAACCATCACCCTATTCTTCTCACCAGCTGAGGAACCTGGTAGATATGTGCATCAACCCCGACCCGGAGAAGAGGCCGGACATCACCTACGTGTACGCGGTCGCCAAAGAAATGCAGGGCGAAACACAGGGCTGCTAAACCCAGAGTAACTCACACTACGCCCTGCGGAACTCCTCCCACTCATTCACTCCTCCCACTTGTTCACTCCTGCTTCTCATGTTGGACTCAAAACAAAGCTTTCACCTTTAGCTCCTTGTGATATCTGGTATATGAAACATGGTGACTGCAGCTGCAGTCTGTAAAATGACAAACACTAGTGCTGAACCCAGCATTCAAGTTTTCAGTTTTAGGTTTTGGAAATTAGCTTCTTAAAAATCTGGTTAATTTTGAGAGTCTCAGTTGATGTTTTTTTCAGACCCTTTTATACAATTATCAACATTTTAGCCCAAAGTTTGGAAAATAAATTCATTGAAACCCCAATAGGTACCCAGATTTTGTCATACAAATTCAAATTTAATGTTGTTCTTTCTGACAAGCTGTATTTTCACCCACTGACACAAACAAGAGCTTTTTAAAATAGAAATACTGCTTTATATATGACCATCAGTTCAAAAATTAAACTGAATTATTGTTAAAATTTGCCTTACTGCATCAGAAGGTTGTAAGAAGAACTTTTAACCAGAATTTGAGTCGAGATTTTATTCATTTTAAACAGCAAATCTGCGAAAAAACTGAGTAATTGATGGTTAAAATGTTATGATGCACATTTTTTCTGGTACTGGAAGGATGGTAAAGTTGTATCAAATGAATGTTTTAGAAATGATAGACTGGAGACGTGCTCAAGGGGAACATGGGAAAGTGTCTCCACAACACTTTGAATGTTAGTCTTTTTGACACCTTTGTGTTTTTTGAAAACTTCTGAATGTCTGTTTTGACAGCCTCGTAGTTGCTGTAACAAAAGCAGTTTTATTTCTGCTGTTTACCCTACTTATGACTCCATAATATTTTCTTCAACACTCAACCGAAGAGAGATAAACTGCTTTTAGGGTCTGTAAGAAGACATTAAAAACAAAGTAAAAATTTAAATCTCTGTGTATCTTTCCATCTGTGTCCAGTAGAACCACCAGAAAGGAGCTCTAAATGTCTTTAATATAACAATCAATTCTTTCTTTGCTGTCCAATACATCACAGTATCATTAACTGATGTCCTCAATCCAACAGAATAAAGAGGAACGTCACATTCAGCAGTATAAATGTGTAAAATTCTATTTTTGAAAAGTATATACAGACTTGTGAAAAGGAAAAATAATCCGTGGGATGATTTTTGACTGTAAATACAAAGAAGAAAAATAATCCCACTAAAGTAAAAACTGTTTAATGATGTTTGATTTGTTGGGATGATCCTTTAATACGTAAATGTTTTAGTTTTTTTGGTTTACGGCAGCAGTTTCTGAATGACAGCTCCGTCTCACACGGAGTTATTTTATAATAATGAAACAACATTGAAGGTAAATATTCAGAAACACTATTTTAGTGTTCTATGAACTGTTTTAATATCAAATAGCCTGTTACCCTCCATTTTAACTCAACAGCCTGTTTTTATGTTTATTTCTGTATATTAACCTCTAATATTAATGTTTAATGGGATTTACAGCAAATATAGTGTTTGCTTTTGATGTTTGGAAGTATAAAGATTTACTTTTCTCAGGATTTTACCCCTTTTTAGGTTCTTTTCTCCTCACTAAGCTGAAATGGATTCTTCTCTGTGCAGGACACCTTTTAGTCATTTTCAGTCTGAAACAGCAGCATCTGGAAAACCGAAACATTTCAGTATTCTGTCACATCTGTCTGGGAGTCGTTGCTTTAAAGCACTTTTTACAGATGGGAGTTTTGGTGTTATGGACGATAAATTCTCAAAATTGGTACAGCAGTTTAATGTCGATGCTCCTGTGGCGTCGGGAGGCAGCGTGTGACATTTCACTGTTGCTTATGTGTTGACCGAAAAGTACATTTACTTTGTGTTTTACAAAAACCAAAGAAAAATATAAGAAAACTGTATCTGAAAAACTTCTTTTTTGTTTACGGAAAAATATTGAGCTTATTTTTTTTTCCCTCCTTCCAAAGGAGACAATAAACACGGAGCTTAGTCACTTTAAAGATTTTGGCTTTGATTTGATTTAATTTGTCTGCATGTGTTTGATTTTGCTTCTTTTAGCTTTACTCAGTTTACTTCTGTCTGCTGAAGTTGAAAAGTCCAGAAAGTAAAAGAAATATTGACAATATTTATTGTCTTGGTAGTTTAGATGCTTTTTCAATATTTTATGTTAAATGAAATGCCTGTATTACAAACACCCTGCATGCAAACTGAATTTAATAAAGTTTTAAAAATTCCTTCTGGATTTTGGATTGATTGATTGAGTTTAACAAGTTCTTACAGGTTGGTTTATTTTTTAAACGACAGTGTAATTTACTGTTTCATCCAGTTTTAATTGTTTTGAAATAAAACAAAATGATCAAAAATAAAATGAGGCATTTAAGTCAAAGTTATTTTGTTCGATTGCAGAGCTGCAGTTTCCCTGAATTACTGCTAAAATAAAATAAAACCATTAAAAAGAGTTTTATTTTATTCAAGTTTACAGATGAAGCATTTAAATGATTTTGATGTAAATACAATATCATAATACAGTCTATTTGGAGTTGGGCTGAAGCACAGCAGAGAGGAACAAAGGCCACAAACACTTGTTTAGATGGAAAATCCATTTAGAAATCTATAAAATTATGTTTAAAAATTACTGTAAAGATGAGATTAAGAGATTAAAAGACTTTTCTCATCCTTAGAAACACTCACTTTATATTTAAATTGGTGTTTTTATTGTTTTTTACACTTTTTGTCACACTTTTATTGATTTGCACAAACTATTATTTCAATAAGCTTTTATTTTGTTTTATTTTTATTATAATCAAAATTCTTTCTCAGCCTGACTGCATAAGAGACAAAGAACCATCTTTCATCCAACGCACCTCATTATTTCTCCACTTCCTGCTTATAAAGTTGATCCATAATTTGTTGTTATGTTTATAAATGTTAAGATGTTTATTTACATTTGGCAAATCAACCCATTAAACCGGAGGATTGATGGTCGGAACAGTCTGACACATGCAGCAAACAAATAAGGGAAAACATGCATTTCTATTCCTTCAATAATGTGAAGCTTTTAAGAAGTAAAATATATATTTACACACCTCAATTTGGGGGGGTTTAGTCTGATAATCTGAGGTTTTCTTCAGTTTTATCTGTAAAGTGGTAAATGTACCTGTTAGAGATAAACACCTAAACGTCTGCACATTCTCACGCTTGTTCATGGTGAGATGCTCCACGTCGCAGGAAGCAGAGATGCAAACGTTAAATGATCAAAACTCTTGACTTCATACAACACAGCTTCATAAACATTCTGGACATTTTCAGACAAATTGTTTAAGTATGTTAACTGAAATATGACAAGTTCTTAATGTGTAACAGATAAATATTGTCCTGTAGAGAGTCAGACTGGGGGGGGGGGGTTGAGAAAGGGGGTCCAGAAAGTACATTCCATCTATAGAAGAATTACACTTCTCAGCCATGTTGGGAAAGTTTACTGGAAAAAAAGGATCCAACTGATTTCGATTCAAGAGGAGCAGCGTGAACCAGATCTGACTGAAAGAACAAGAAGCTGAAATGATCTTCATCTGTAGGGGGACCGGCTCAGAGCTTGAAGTGGATCTGGGTTTTCCTCATGAATCTTTTACCCCGGCGTCCCGACACTGGAGAAGCAGATGTTCACTCTACAGGAGGATTCCACCACCACGTCCACCCGTCATGTCCAGACTGACAGCAGTCTCACACACGCAGCTAACGGAACGTGTTTTAATTATTTCATCAACATCTAAATGAAGAAGGTCGTCTGAGTTTCACAGACACAATTGAACATTTCTAACAGGAAGTTTTGGTTAATCTGCTGCTGCTTCAGACAGGAAACCTTAAATATTTTCCAAACCACACGTCTCTTAAACTTTCTGAGTCTGATGATGAACCTGTTTGTGGTTTCCTTCTTCAGTGTTTCATTTATTAATTACATTTAAACAAGTGCTGCAATGTAAATTATGGATTTAAATGGTCATTTTATTATTAAACTTGTGCTCTAATAACTCTGCTGGATATATATTTCCATTATTCAACACTAATTCTATCTAGTTATGCAGACATTAAGATTTCATGAAAAAAAAACTTGTTATAAGATTAATGTGACACTCATAAAGATAACAGGTTGAATCTTATTACAAAAGTTCTCTTAACTTTTGACAAACCAGCTAAAGTCCTTAACTTTAAAAACATCCTGTAACTAACTCTTCGGGGACAGAGAATAAATAACCAGCTGATCTGCAGGTTCCATCAGGTCTACGTCATGACGGTGTCTCTGATACGGCACGTTGGCGTAAACTACAACAACAAACAGGAAGAACATCACATCATTATATATGATTATACTTTAAAACAATCTTTAAAATGAGGAAATCAGTTCTGCTGTTGTCACTCGTTACAATTTAAGAGACGCTTTACAATATCTTCGTGAAATATTGAAAATAAAATAAATACTTATGTGAAATTATCAGGTATTTTTAGCTAAAGATATAAAATCGACTCACTTGCTGTTGAGTTGAGCATCAGCTCTTCGTGTGCAGCGCTGTGGAGAAGATTGTTTGATCAAGTTTGAGGATTATGTTCAGAGGCAAGTGAATAATGTGACAGTGAAGTTCTAAACACACAAAAATGAAACATCCTTACTTTCTGCGTTTCAGAATGTAGATCTCATAAAGGACCAGAAGAAGAACCACAGAGGTGAGGAGGATGAGGAAGACCAGAAACCCAATCACAGCTTTGCCATTATCTGAAAAATTATAGTTAAATTATAAACAGTTAGTTTAAAGAGAAACTGCAGTTAATCTGGAGAGAGTGGGTGAAAAAACTTTAGTAAAAACACATACAGCTGGTGTCAATTGTTTTTGTTACAGCTGTGCTCTCGTGCTCTCCATTATAGGCAACAACCTAAACAGACAGAAAGTCTCGTCATTATAAATTAAAGCTTTTACCGAATGTGAATCAATAAATAAAAGTGAATCACTATGAAACTGAAAGACATACAAACCTTCACAGTGTAGGTTGTATAGCTCAAATCTTTAAATTCAAATTTACATTTATCAGACTTTGACTCTATTTCACGACCATCAAGAAACACTTTGAATATGTTCTTAGGTCCTTTAAAACCACCATGTGGAGATTGACAGGTTACATTAATATTATTATGATGATGAAGAATCAGGTTCAGATCTCTAACAGCATCTGGAACTAAATGAGGAAGAAAGAAGCAGCAAATAGAAAAACACAAAAATACAGAATATGTTAGAAAAAACAATCGAGACGTGAAATCAAAGAAAAACATTTTATATGAAAATAATTTCAGAAAAAAGTTGCTGTAAGTTGAAACATGTTAAACATTTCAAAATCAGAATTGTTGGAAAAATTATTATTCAAATTTGTTTTGATTTAATAAATGTTATTAGAAATCAGCATGTTTTTAAAATGTATATTATTAAATTATTATTCTGTTTTATTTTGACAGTCCAGATTATTGAGACATGATATTATAAATAATTTGGTCTGAACTGAATAAAGATGATTAATTTCACCACACTGAATAACTCATAAACTCTTAAATCTTAAAGTTAAAAAAAGCTTAAAAAGGAGTTTTAAAAATATAAATAAATAAACTGGTACAAACTGGATGTGAAAATATGAAAATCTGTAAATAAAATTAAATTTAACTTATTAATCTTAACTAATTTATAAAATATAGATATAAAACTATAGATGTTTTGATTTAGTTTCATGTTTGTGTCCTTTTAATAATTTTCTCCTATAAAATAATTCTTGGTCACTTACTTCCTGCTTTTGTTTTCAGACGAACACTTTGTGTTCCAGAAACGTCCTTCTTGTTGTAGGTGGGATGAACTTCACAGGTATAATCAGTAAACGGTTCGATTCCTTTTTCAAATTTACATGATTCTTCAACTGGTTGTTGAGTTTTGACTTGATTCCACGTCCCTGTATCTAATATAATGATATTAATGACAGATGAACATAAAGAGACTTTAAATGAGTGAATTCTACAGAAACATTCATCATCAGTTTCAGTCTGTTTATCAGTTTAAACAGGAAGTGATGAAAACTTTCATGTTGTTATGGAACAGATTAGGAATCAGTCATGTGATCAATGTTTTATTAACATCTATTTTATCATCAGTTCTTCTGTTAAAATAAAATCATTAAACATTTTATAATAATGTTCAATAATAATATCAGTAATAAAATTATAAAGTATTTTACTGTAAATCCACTTTAGAAGAGAAACATTTTCACTTCTGTCTCTTACCTCTACATCTGCATTTATAAGAAAGTTTCTGCAGATTTTGGATATTTTCACAGTTTTTACTGGTTGTGTTCCACTTCAGCTCAATAGAAGTATCAGTGACATGATTGTTTATGTTTATCATCAGATCTGTTAGAACACAGTGAACATGAACAATAAATGCAGGTGTTCTTCTTCACTTTAAACTACATTAGAATAAAATCTGTTTCTTTCCTCTGAGATAAAGTAAATATGAACTTACTGCAGTTGATGTTAACCTGGACAGGTGGAAGTGTCACGTTAGTGGAATCATTGTTGTTTTTGATGTGACCAGTGCAGCTGTAGTCTGTATAAGGCTCCAGATCAGACAGACTCACAGAGACATTGTTGTTTCCAGTTTCTGATGAGAATCAGGATTCAATCAGTTATTAGTGATCAATCTTCATTTATTGATTATGATGAGTGATTATTTGATTATTTTAGCTGAATTTCTAAACATGTTCCAGTATTTGACATCAGATCCCAAAATAGTTCAATAATAATCTTCGGTCATGTGATAATGAGAGTGAACCTGTTCTCATTCACATCTGTTCACATCTGTTCACATTACTGCTGACTGACCAATGCTCTGATGTCAGTCTCTTCACTCACCTGAACAGGTGTACTCAACACGGAGATTTTTACATTTTTCAGGTAAGTGTGTGTTTATTTCTGCAGGAAGTCCAGTGGGTCCATCCTGATTTATTTCATTTGTATTTATGAAATCTGAATGAAACAGAAAAACAATTTATTAAAATCTGGTTTAAAATAAATGAATTAAAAACACAGTCAGATCTTTTTGTACCCACCAACAGGAATATATTCAGTCAGATCAAACGAGGGATTATTGCAGTTTTCTGGAGTGAAATTTACTGTAAAATCTGAACAAAAGTCTTCGTCATCAAGTCTGAAACCAAATGATCCGTTTTTAATTTTCTCAGCTGAAACATTTTTTGTTGAACGGAGTGAAGAGTCGATGTTCCAGTCGCTTTGGTAACAAACATATCCAGGTTTGCAGGAGACGATTTTAATGTCTTTTTTATCTGAAAATACAAGTTCTATTAGTCTCAGTTTTACTTACAGTCTCGTCTCAATGAGGAAGAAAGAAGTTACAAAAACATAAACTCAAGTTTCTTTACTCACTTATGTTTAATGTTTTTACGCCATGTTGAGGTCCACTGCAGTTTACATCTTTATTCTTTATAGATCTGACACGGTGCTGATATTCAGTGCAGGGCTTCAGGTGTTTGATTTCAGGTGTTGAGCTTTTTTTCGAAGTTGTAACATCAAATTGCTGTTTAATATACGGTCGTCCGTTCTCTTGAAGTCTTATATTGTAGGAACCAGCGGGAGAGTTTGTCATGTTGATCTTGAAACCAGATTTATGAGGAATCAGATTGTAAGAACCTGCACAAAGAATCAACAGGATTTTCTTAGAAAGTTCATGAATATTGATGATAGAAATATTTAGATCATCATTATAAAAACACATGAGAAGAAAGAAGCAAAGAGTTCACAGTGTTTGATACTCACACTCTGAAGCTGCAGGTGTTTGTTTAGCTGCAGGAGGACAAAAATAAGATATTAAGATACTTTAATGCAACTTGAGGACAAGTGGTCTGGGTGTCTGGAGGAGAGGTCGTGGTCTGATTGTTTATCTGAGGATCTGAGTGGCTGATGGATTTTAAGGTGGTGAGTGGAGGACATAAAAATCATGTTTCCTGAAGCTGCTCGAGTCTTTTTCTGTATTTTTAGCACATTTGACAAGAAAAACCTGCGTTTATGTTTCTGACATGTTTGTTCCTCCTCAAATTATTTACAAATAATATTTTATAAACATTTTAATGGAGAAACAGCAAAGTTGGTTTTCTACAGGTCAGGGTCCATAAATAATATGAAAATAATATAAACTTGTTTCATAGAAATAAACTGTCAACAATAGCTGCTGTTAACTGGTTATTATTAAGAAGTTATAATTATTTTATTTCATTGACAGAATTATCAACAACATTCAATCATGATTATCTTTGTAATAATATTCAACATTAACATCATTTTCTTCCTCAGACGTTTGAAATGAAAGTAAAATTAGTTCAATTTAATAATAAAAAAGATGAATAAAATATTAGTTAAGTGTTTTCATGTTTTGAGAGTTTCGTAACAGATGATCTTTAGTGCAGCTTAAAAACGATCAGGTTCAAAAAAGACCAGAAAGTTCTCACCAAACCAAAAACTTCCTCAAACTTTCTGTAACTGCTTCCTGAATTAAACTTGATTAAAAATTTTAAATCTTTCTTTTATCAGCTGCAAGATTTCATTAAAAGTGCACAAGATGTAAATTTATAATTGTGTGGAGTTTAAAAAGTTTATAAACTAAAAATTTTAATTTCTTTTTCGTTAATGTTGAGTGGAAAAATTAATTTATCTGGATTTTCAGCATTTAAAGTAATTATTACATCCTACTTATTCCTAATTGTGCAACATTTTGATTAATCAAACCAAATATTTTAAAGATTATCATAATTCTGATTTACAGCTGTCGTATTGACTCAAAATTAAAAAAGTAAGAAAACTGAATAAACATGTCAGTAAACTTTAAATATATATGTTATTAAATCATTATGCTGCATTTTGGAAGTTGTTACCAGAAACAATGATCAAGTATTTTTATCTTTGGGGTTTGTTGTAGATCACTGAATAATTTCACTGCTAAATATTAAAGTTAAAATTATTTCTGCATCAGAATAAAAAGAGAATCAGAATAATTTTACTTACATTCAGCTAAGGTGAGTCCTGCACACAACAGCATGAGATGGAAACTACCTGCCATTTCTAGAAGCTGTGGTGAATGTGTGCTTAACTGAAGGTTCAGAACATATCTAAAAGGCTTCCTACCACATTAACAGGAAGTCATTATTTATAATTCAGTACGGCACCACAGAGAGAAAAATGGCCCATCAGATAAATAACCAACAAACAAAATAAAAAGATCACAAATAAAGAGTTTTTCTGTCTTATACTTGTTGGGATTCATATACTCTGTGTCATGTTTTTTGAGATGCTTCTCAGGCCACTATGCATGTGGTACTTTCCCTCTACTTGTACCTTCAAGAGATAGTTTTATTGTTTTGAAAGTGGAGTTTTGTGGAGTAGTCAGTGTCTCACCTTCAGCACCATTCAATAACATTTAATATCAAAAACAACAAACTCTCTTTGCAGTTTGAACAAATTCAGTTGTAGATGTTTTACACTGTCTCACAAACCCACTATCATCTGATCATCTGATCGCCCCTGACTGCTGGTAAGATCCGACAGATTTACACGGTTCAAAATTCTATAAGAGTTTGTTTAAACCACAAATATAAACAACGTGTTGTCTCAGTGGTTCGTCTGCAGCAGCAGCAAGTTTGTTAATTACTGTTGAGCTGTTAGTGTTTCAGGTCATTATCTTAGTGTTTAGAGCCCCCCCGCCCCAACCCGCCACCCTCTCACCCAGTGTTGTACGTTCATTCCACCCCACCCAACAAACTAACACCATCCCTCTGGGTCCTTTAATTCCCACCTGGCCAGTAAGCAGTGGGGGTGGGCACTGGCTTTTCACTGTAATGAACTCCACAGAGACTCCTGTTCAGATTCATCACAGTAAAAATTGCTCCCTTGGAGCCGTGAGCACAGTGAAAACAAACAAAAGTAAATATCTGGAATTAATACTCAAGTTGTTTGGTCTTTCCCAGCGTGCATGACCCCGGACCACAGAGTCGGTTTCTTCAAAGTTTTACTAAAAACAACTATTTATTCTGAATGTGTGATGGAAACTTTTCTCACCAATTCTGTTATTTGTCTGTCTGTCTGTCTGTCTGTCTGTTTGTTTGTTTATTTGTTTGTTTATTTGTTTGTTTATTTGTTTGTTTATTTATTTATTTATACATATCTATGGATGGATATTTGTCTCTATGTGTCCCTGTGATGCACCAGTGACCCGTCCAGGTTCTTATCCTGCTTCTCACCCACCAGCTGCAACACTGAGCAGGAACAAGCAGGTATGGATGGATGGATGGATGGATGGATGGATGGATGGATGGATGGATGGATGGATGGATGGATGGATGGATGGATGGATGGATGGATGGATGGATGGATGGATAGGTTGGATGGATGGATGGATGGATGGATGGATGGATGGATGGATGGATGGATGGATGGATGGATGGATGGATGGATGGATGGATGGATGGATGGATGGATGGATGGATGGATGGATGGATGTCAATGTTTTTGTCCAACTTAGTTCAACTTTTTTTATTTGGTGCAACAAAAATGCATCTGACAGTGAAATTATCATAAAAACATTAGGTAAACTCTTTTTGATGAATGCTGCTTGATTCCTCCATTAGTAGGACGAGATAATCCAACACTTTACTGGGACACTGCTTGTTTCTCTACTGCTTCCACATATTTACCCTTCAGGTTTATAACATCTATAGAATTTTATGAGCATTCAAATTCAACCTTCAAACCACCTAAAATAGATGCACACCTTTTCTTTAAATAGAATTTGAGCTGAGAGATCATGTTTTAAACAGTGTGTCATGTGTTGTGTGTATGTATATTTATATAAAGAGAACTTCTTTATATGTCCCAGGTGATCTCAGAGCGTTCTGAGGGAGAAAAATGAGGCCATTCCAGGGGACATGGACTTGATTTTTTCCCCCTTCTCCTCTCCGTTTGTTTTGTTTTTAGAAGCCAAGAATATCAATATGTTTTGCACATTTGAAATAGCTCATGGCGCATGCTTGGTAGTGGCAGCTCCAGCTTCAAACATATTAGTTTGCTGGGAGATAAGATTCACCAGGGACAGTCTCCAAACACATGCAGGGAACAACAGCAACCTGCTCATCATTTGAAGGCAGCTATTGTTTGAACTTCAGTAACTTTAAACAGGTTAAAGTCATACTTAGAATGAAACACTTGTCTTGTAGGCCCGCTCAGTTTTCAGGTTAGAATATTTGTCAGTGGCTGCTCTCCAGGGAGAACGTTGTGAGGTTCAGGCAAAGAAAGACGGTCCCTGCAGTCATTTATCAGTAGGAAGCTACACCCAGCAGGCCGCAACTGGCATCACTCATCACCAGCGCTGCTGCCGACACACTAACATATGTGAAGGCAGGCGTGCACACAACAAACACCACGAAAGCAAGCATGTGCACACACACAAACACTGCTGTAATGAGTGACTCTTGCTCTGCACAGCCTTAATCTGCAACCACCAGGCCAGCACGTAGGGGGCACAATAAAGAACAAGCAGCCCATGGTGAGCTGAGTCTAAATAAAAAGCCAAGTGTTCACTGAAACCATCAGGGGCTTTTAAAAGGCACGCACTGCTTCTCTCTGGTCCATCCTGTGGGCCTAAAGGAGGTTTATAAAACGCCACCCTGCAAAACTTAACTCGGAAGTATCAGCTCAGCCTTCCGGAGCAGAGCTTCTCAAAAACTGTAAACTGTTGGGAACAAATGTCGTTTTAAACATGTTCAAAAGAAACTTGATCCTCACAGAGACGCTTTACAGGTGGCCAGGGGTGTGTGAGAGCAGAGAGTCATCTGAGACACACACACTGAGACACACACACGGAGACACACACACTGAGACACACACACTGAGACACACACATGGAGACACACTGAGACACACACACGGAGACACACACACGGAGACACACACACGGAGACACACACGGAGACACACTGAGAAATACACACTGAGACACACACATGGAAACACACTGAGACATACACACACTGAGACACACACATGGAGACACACTGAGACACACACATGGAGATGCACTGAGACATACACACACTGAAATACACACACTGAGACACACATACGGAGACACACTGAGACATACACACACTGAGACACACACGGAGACAATTTCAGACAGACAGCGAAACATACCTGCTTTTTCACTTCCTGTGTAAAATCAAGTGTCTCCATGTCTTCGTCCTCTGTGTTGTCAAGTCAACAAAGCAAAAGATCAAATAATAAGCATTTATAAACGTGTGCACTCAAACAGTGCACACAATAATAATGAAACTTTTAATGTGATGTTCTATTATATGAGTTCCCTGTAGGATTATGGATAATTTATACACATTAATAACTGTTCAAACTTTGAATTCTTTAAGGTTTTTAGGTCCATTTTTATCACACATCATCTTCAAACCATCTTTTTCTTGTTCACACTGTTCGGTTTTTGTTAAAACACACTGAGACAACTTGAATACATCATCACTAACAGGATCTTATTATAACTAAAATATTTGCACAAATCTCTGAAGATAACAGCAGCTCAATTTAACAGGATTTCTGCAAATTGTGACTAATTGATTTATTTACAAAGAAGCATCAGTTCTTTAACTGTGCAGATACATGAAAATATAAAGAATTACACAAATTTTAAAAGTGTTTTAATAAGACTCATTATGTTTGATGCAAACAGAATCAAATTACCTAAAAAATTATGCTTGAGTGTCAGTTAATACATTTGTACCGATTATTCAAATATTTAAATCATTCTATATTTTATCATAAAATATGGAGCTAAAAATTTCATTCATACAAATTCCACTTCAGAGAATTAGATTTTTTTTATTATGTATTTTAAAAAAATGTACAGTCTGTGATAAAAGTGTTTACATCTGAACAAAATTCACAAAAACACATTTGCAAATTAAAATATCATTATAAAACACTTCCATGTTAAAGGATTATGTATTTTAATTTAAGAACAAATCAAACAATAAATTAACATTTATGTTCACAACCTTATTAAAAACAAATTTTATTTTACTGTCAAACATAATTTTTTGATGCCCTTGAACTCACATTCCTGACTTTTTTGTAAACTCTTTATCGGGAGCGTTTAATATGTTTAAACCAGACTTCTAAAAGGATTTTCCTGACTGTCACAGACACATGTGTTCAGCAGCAGTAAAATAATCACTCTGACCATAAACGTGCCAACAAGCTGTCCCCAAAAACCCACATCCCTCAGTTCCATTTAAACAGCCTCTGAAGAGATGCTCTTAAACATGAAGGGACTCCATCGGTTGTTCTAAAAAAAAAAAACCTAAACTTTCCTGTTAAATCTTCATTTTTTCCCTTAAAATTCTTCATTTAAAAAGTCCTGCTTTAATTTGAAATGATCAAACTCACAGGTCATATTTTACTTCCTTTAAACTGTCACATGACACTAAATAATATCACAGTTTTTTCTTTTGTGTTGGATTTGACGGTTTATTACCTGCAAAGTTTTAACGTTCTGGACAGGAAATGAATCACAAGTCTCAGACTTGTGCAGATCTCAGGAGTGATTCAAGCACAGATGAACGCATGAGGAGGTTTATGTGACCGTCTGTTGTGACCCCTCCCCCCCAGACCGGCTACCCTGCTGACTAGAATTTATGGAAACAAAAGTCCCACTAAAAATCAAGTTTAATGAAAGGATTAATAAAAGACATTCTATAGAAGTTTCAACTTTAAAAAGCAATATGAAAATGAGACTTCAGACAAAGCTTTGACTGATACAATAATGTTACAGAACTGAAAGACAGACAGCCAAGGAGCCAGACACACTGTTAAAAAAAATGAAAGAGGATAAAATAAAAACTGGGATCTTCGTGAAATGCCGTCTGTTCTGGATATAATCAATAGCTAAAGAAGAATCGGGTTCAGGGTTGTCTCTCATATTTCAATCCCTGCTCTTGTGTGATCAATAAAAGTGAGCTGAAATCAAAGCGAGCCCTCTTTACTATTGTCTATTCAACGTTAGCAGACAAAGACTGAGGAGCCTTTGATCGCCCTGTCTGCAGGGCCCACAGCTAAACACAGACCCCCATCCTCCCACTCCCACCCACCACCTCCAGGTGAGCTGTGTGTCTGCGTGTCAGTGTGTGTTTGCAGCCTCAACAACATGTTTCTGTATACAGATATCAGCACACACAAACAACAAAAGCACTTTTTTATAGAAATCACAGTGAGGTGTTAAAGATGGAGGTTGTGCTGTCAGCTGGCAGGTCATCGCGTCTTTTGATGTTTTTTGGATGCAGTGGACAGTTATGTCCTCTTTTTTTGTCTTGCTTCTACGTCTTTATCTCATTTTGTTTTATTCTGTCCTTTTCAACCTCAATTTGTCCAGATTTTTGACCTTCCTGTCTTCTTCTCCTTGATCGTCTTTTTCTCTTGCCTCATCCCTTTTTGGTGTTAAATTCCTTCAGTTCTGTTACTTTTGGTTTTGTTCTGTCTAATTTATGCTCTTTGTCTTCTGTCTTCCTATGTCTTTTAATCTTATTCTATGTCTTTTCTGTCCTGATTTTGTACTTTAATCTTCTTGTTTTAACATTTTCCTTTCAGTCTCATCCTCCTCTGTCCTCACTTGTTCGTTTAGATTTTGCCCTTTTCATTCTGTTTGATGTTTCTTGTCCTCCTTTCATTATCTTCTTTAACCTCTTGTTTTTTTTTTAACTAGTTTTTTCTCACTTTGCTCTTTTCTGATTATCTTTTTTTCTTATTGTGTCTCTTTAAATTCTTCGCAGTGGACATTTCCACATCTTTTAAAACAATATGTTTCTATTATTTATTGAAGTTCTGTCATCATAATGCAGATCTGTTCTCGTCTTGTCCTCTGCTCTGTTACGTCCTTGTCTGCAGTAAAAGAATTAGTGTTTTTTTTTTTGCTTGTTATTGATCTTTTTTAAAGTTTTGTCTGTCAATCTGTCCTGTCCTGTTCTTCATTTGTCCTCTTCTGTCTTTTTCTCTGGTTCATTTTCTGCTACATCTCCCGTTTTCCCTCCCAATGTGTTTCCTCTTCTCATATATCTGCTTCTGTCTTGTCCTCTTCCATCTTTCCTTGTCCTTTTCTTTTCTCTGCTGCTCTGTCGTGTTGCGTGTTCTCTGACAGCAGACAGGAGACACCAAAGCAGCAGGACCCTTCGACTCTCAACATGCACCTTGTTTACGAGTCCTAAACGACAGACAGCCCCGCTGGAGCCTCCCGTGTCAGAGGAGGGGAGCCGAGGATCTGCTCGCTTTGAACACAGACACAATCTTACGCTGACAGCCCGCACAAAGACACTCAGAGACAGCTTATTATATCAAGGTGCACCAATGCACACCTGTCTCTTATACNGGAGTTTTGTGGAGTAGTCAGTGTCTCACCTTCAGCACCATTCAATAACATTTAATATCAAAAACAACAAACTCTCTTTGCAGTTTGAACAAATTCAGTTGTAGATGTTTTACACTGTCTCACAAACCCACTATCATCTGATCATCTGATCGCCCCTGACTGCTGGTAAGATCCGACAGATTTACACGGTTCAAAATTCTATAAGAGTTTGTTTAAACCACAAATATAAACAACGTGTTGTCTCAGTGGTTCGTCTGCAGCAGCAGCAAGTTTGTTAATTACTGTTGAGCTGTTAGTGTTTCAGGTCATTATCTTAGTGTTTAGAGCCCCCCCGCCCCAACCCGCCACCCTCTCACCCAGTGTTGTACGTTCATTCCACCCCACCCAACAAACTAACACCATCCCTCTGGGTCCTTTAATTCCCACCTGGCCAGTAAGCAGTGGGGGTGGGCACTGGCTTTTCACTGTAATGAACTCCACAGAGACTCCTGTTCAGATTCATCACAGTAAAAATTGCTCCCTTGGAGCCGTGAGCACAGTGAAAACAAACAAAAGTAAATATCTGGAATTAATACTCAAGTTGTTTGGTCTTTCCCAGCGTGCATGACCCCGGACCACAGAGTCGGTTTCTTCAAAGTTTTACTAAAAACAACTATTTATTCTGAATGTGTGATGGAAACTTTTCACACCAATTCTGTTATTTGTCTGTCTGTCTGTCTGTCTGTCTGTCTGTCTGTCCGTCCGTCCGTCCGTCCGTCCGTCCGTCCGTCCGTCCGTCCGTCCGTCCGTCCTTCCTTCCATCCATCCATCCATCCATCCATCCATCCATCCATCCATCCATCCATCTATCTATCTATCTATCTATCTATCTATCTATCTATCTATCTATCTATCTATCTATCTATCTATCTATCTATCTATCTATCTATCTATCTATCTATCTATCTATCTATCTATCTATCTATCTATCTATCTATCTATCTATCTATCTATCTATCTATCTATCTATCTATCTATCTATTTATTTGTTTATTTGTTTGTTTATTTGTTTGTTTTTTTATTTATACATATCTATGGATGGATATTTGTCTCTATGTGTCCCTGTGATGCACCAGTGACCCGTCCAGGTTCTTATCCTGCTTCTCACCCACCAGCTGCAACACTGAGCAGGAACAAGCAGGTATGGATGGATGGATGGATGGATGGATGGATGGATGGATGGATGGATGGATGGATGGATGGATGGATGGATGGATGGATGGATGGATGGATGGATGGATGGATGGATGGATGGATGGATGGATGGATGGATGGATGGATGGATGGATGG
>SSNP01000009.1:3920460-3999547 GCA_006937955.1 Pachypanchax playfairii
GACACACACACTGAGACACACACACAGACACACACACTGAGACACACACATTGAGACACACACATGGAGACACACTGAGACATACACACACTGAGACACACACATGGAGACACACTGAGACACACACGGAGACACACACACTGAGACACACACATTGAGACACACTGAGACATACACACACTGAGACACACACATTGAGACACACTGAGACACACACACGGAGACACACACACTGAGACACACACATTGAGACACACACACAGAGACACACACATGGAGACACACTGAGACACACACACACAGACACACACACACAGAGACACACACACACAGACACACACACGGAGACACACTGAGAAATACACACACTGAGGCACACACACTGAGACACACACATGGAGACGCACTGAGACATACACACTGAGACACACACACTGAGACACACACATGGAGACACACTGAGACATACACACACTGAGGCACACACACTGAGACACACACACTGAGACACACACATGGAGACACACTGAGACATACACACACTGAGACACACACGCTGAGACACACACATGGAGACACACACATGGAGACGCACTGAGACATACACACACTGAGACACACACATGGAGACACACTGAGACACACACACTGAGACACACACATTGAGACACACACACAGAGACACACACATGGAGACACACTGAGACATACACACACTGAGGCACACACACTGAGACACACACACTGAGACACACACATGGAGACGCACTGAGACATACACACACTGAGACACACACACGGAGACACACACATGGAGACGCACTGAGACATACACACACTGAGGCACACACACTGAGACACACACATGGAGACGCACTGAGACATACACACACTGAAATACACACACTGAGACACACATACGGAGACACACTGAGACATACACACACTGAGACACACACGGAGACAATTTGAGACAGACAGCGAAACATACCTTCTGCTTTTTCACTTCCTGTGTAAAATCAAGTGTCTCCATGTCTTCGTCCTCTGTGTTGTCAAGTCAACAAAGCAAAAGATCAAATAATAAGCATTTATGAACGTGTGCACTCAAACAGTGCACACAATAATAATGAAACTTTTAATGTGATGTTCTATTATATGAGTTCCCTGTAGGATTATGGATAATTTATACACATTAATAACTGTTCAAACTTTGAATTCTTTAAGGTTTTTAGGTCCATTTTTATCACACATCATCTTCAAACCATCTTTTTCTCGTTCACCCTGTTCGGTTTTTGTTAAAACACACTGAGACAACTTGAATACATCATCACTAACAGGATCTTATAATAACTAAAATATTTGCACAAATCTCTGAAGATAACAGCAGCTCAATTTAACAGGATTTCTGCAAATTGTGACTAATTGATTTATTTACAAAGAAGCATCAGTTCTTTAACTGTGCAGATACATGAAAATATAAAGAATTACACAAACTTTAAAAGTGTTTTAATAAGACTCATTATGTTTGATGCAAACAGAATCAAATTACCTAAAAAATTATGCTTGAGTGTCAGTTAATACATTTGTACCGATTATTCAAATATTTAAATCATTCTATATTTTATCATAAAATATGGAGCTAAAAATTTCATTCATACAAATTCCACTTCAGAGAATTAGATTTTTTTTATTATGTATTTTAAAAAAATGTACAGTCTGTGATAAAAGTGTTTACATCTGAACAAAATTCACAAAAACACATTTGCAAATTAAAATATCATTATAAAACACTTCCATGTTAAAGGATTATGTATTTTAATTTAAGAACAAATCAAACAATAAATTAACATTTATGTTCACAACCTTATTAAAAACAAATTTTATTTTACTGTCAAACATAATTTTTTGATGCCCTTGAACTCACATTCCTGACTTTTTTGTAAACTCTTTATCGGGAGCGTTTAATATGTTTAAACCAGACTTCTAAAAGGATTTTCCTGACTGTCACAGACACATGTGTTCAGCAGCAGTAAAATAATCACTCTGACCATAAACGTGCCAACAAGCTGTCCCCAAAAACCCACATCCCTCAGTTCCATTTAAACAGCCTCTGAAGAGATGCTCTTAAACATGAAGGGACTCCATCGGTTGTTCTAAAAAAAAAAAACCTAAACTTTCCTGTTAAATCTTCATTTTTTCCCTTAAAATTCTTCATTTAAAAAGTCCTGCTTTAATTTGAAATGATCAAACTCACAGGTCATATTTTACTTCCTTTAAACTGTCACATGACACTAAATAATATCACAGTTTTTTCTTTTGTGTTGGATTTGACGGTTTATTACCTGCAAAGTTTTAACGTTCTGGACAGGAAATGAATCACAAGTCTCAGACTTGTGCAGATCTCAGGAGTGATACCCTGCTGACTAGAATTTATGGAAACAAAAGTCCCACTAAAAATCAAGTTTAATGAAAGGATTAATAAAAGACATTCTATAGAAGTTTCAACTTTAAAAAGCAATATGAAAATGAGACTTCAGACAAAGCTTTGACTGATACAATAATGTTACAGAACTGAAAGACAGACAGCCAAGGAGCCAGACACACTGTTAAAAAAAATGAAAGAGGATAAAATAAAAACTGGGATCTTCGTGAAATGCCGTCTGTTCTGGATATAATCAATAGCTAAAGAAGAATCGGGTTCAGGGTTGTCTCTCATATTTCAATCCCTGCTCTTGTGTGATCAATAAAAGTGAGCTGAAATCAAAGCGAGCCCTCTTTACTATTGTCTATTCAACGTTAGCAGACAAAGACTGAGGAGCCTTTGATCGCCCTGTCTGCAGGGCCCACAGCTAAACACAGACCCCCATCCTCCCACTCCCACCCACCACCTCCAGGTGAGCTGTGTGTCTGCGTGTCAGTGTGTGTTTGCAGCCTCAACAACATGTTTCTGTATACAGATATCAGCACACACAAACAACAAAAGCACTTTTTTATAGAAATCACAGTGAGGTGTTAAAGATGGAGGTTGTGCTGTCAGCTGGCAGGTCATCGCGTCTTTTGATGTTTTTTGGATGCAGTGGACAGTTATGTCCTCTTTTTTTGTCTTGCTTCTACGTCTTTATCTCATTTTGTTTTATTCTGTCCTTTTCAACCTCAATTTGTCCAGATTTTTGACCTTCCTGTCTTCTTCTCCTTGATCGTCTTTTTCTTTCGCCTCATTTTTTTTTCCGTTTTTGGTGTTAAATTCCTTCAGTTCTTTTTCTTTTGGTTTTGTTCTGTCTAATTTATGCTCTTTGTCTTCTGTCTTCCTATGTCTTTTAATCTTATTCCATGTCTTTTCTGTCCTGGTTTTGTACTTTAATCTTCTTGTTTTAACATTTTCCTTTCAGTCTCATCCTCCTCTGTCCTCACTTGTTCGTTTAGATTTTGTCCTTTTCATTCTGTTTGATGTTTCTTGTCCTGCTTTCATTATCTTCTTTAACCTCTTTTTTTTTTTTTAACTAGTTTTTTCTCACTTTGCTCTTTTCTGATTATCTTTTTTTCTTATTGTGTCTCTTTAAATTCTTCACAGTGGACATTTCCACATCTTTTAAAACAATATGTTTCTATTATTTATTGAAGTTCTGTCATCATAATGCAGATCTGTTCTCGTCTTGTCCTCTGCTCTGTTACGTCCTTGTCTGCAGTAAAAGAATTAGTGTTTTTTTTTTTGCTTGTTATTGATCTTTTTTAAAGTTTTGTCTGTCAATCTGTCCTGTCCTGTTCTTCATTTGTCCTCTTCTGTCTTTTTCTCTGGTTCATTTTCTGCTACATCTCCCGTTTTCCCTCCCAATGTGTTTCCTCTTCTCATATATCTGCTTCTGTCTTGTCCTCTTCCATCTTTCCTTGTCCTTTTCTTTTCTCTGCTGCTCTGTCGTGTTGCGTGTTCTCTGACAGCAGACAGGAGACACCAAAGCAGCAGGACCCTTCGACTCTCAACATGCACCTTGTTTACGAGTCCTAAACGACAGACAGCCCCGCTGGAGCCTCCCGTGTCAGAGGAGGGGAGCCGAGGATCTGCTCGCTTTGAACACAGACACAATCTTACGCTGACAGCCCGCACAAAGACACTCAGAGACAGCTTATTATATCAAGGTGCACCAATGCACACAGGTGCAGATTAAAACTGATGCTCTCTCCATCTGGCCATGAGTGCATTGCTGCAGCGACGAGGCATCCGGTACATGTAGACATCAACACACTTTTCATTTAGAAAGGATTCTAATAAAGGGAAGAAACAAAAAATATATACAGTTATAGGAGAATATGCAAGTTTTGCACTACAGCTGCAGCTGGTTGTCAGTTTTAATCCCAGATTATAAATTGTACATCAAACGAAGCCCACAATAAAGTTTAGATTCATGGAAGCACAATTATCCACCTTTAATGCTTCAATCAGAATGAAGGATTATGGGTATTCAATTAATGCAAACCAGCTTGTGCTAAAAAGCTACAATGCATAGTCCTCCAAGATGATTGGGTGGAGTGCCGGTTGCTTAAAAGTTGCTGGAGGGGGAATAAAGTCAACAGCTTTGATCAAAGAGAGAAAAGAGCATGAAAAGAAAAAGCATTAAAAAAAGATGTGTTGAGAATTTATTTAATTGGCCTTTTTATGCTTCATACTTTTGGAAAGAGCCTCTAAATACCACCAGCCTTCAGCCTGGTATCAGGTAAACGGGTTTTCTGTTCACAGTGGCTTCTGAACTGAAAGCAGCGTTAACTGTACGTCACCTTGTTCCTCGGGTTTTTAAGGCTGCCCCCAAGTGGCAGTTAAATATGCAACAGGTGAGTGTCAGCTGTGCAAACCAGAGCAGGTGTAAACCACCAGACACAGCCGTTATCTTACAGTCAAACATTTACTGTAAGTGTGGAGGGTGTTTGTGTTTGTTACCTGCCCAGCAGGTAAAAGATGATGTCAGTTGGTAAAAACGAATATCTCATTTCAACCCTGAAATACAAAAAGTAATTTAATTTCAAATGGTAGCGTTTTAGCCGTGAGCTTGTAGTACACTGTGATCCATATCAGATTTTTGGGATTCACTAAAAAACTTTATTGAGATTTTCATTTGCACATTCTTCAAATTTGTGGGAATTTTTAACAAAATCAGTTTGTTGTTTTTGTGTGTGATCAGTTTGAAAAACAAACAACTGATGGTCTTTATGTAGAAATCATCATACAGAAATTTATAGTGTAAGATTTTGATGTTTTCCTGCAGTTGATGGTTTTATAGCAAGAAATAAGCAAATTTAGTGCAGTTTACTTTGTAAATAAGTTATTTGATGGCAAAAAAAAAAAACAACAACAACAGTGAATTAATGGTAAATAAATCTGCTGGAGTAAATTAGATCATTTAAAAGCAGCTTTGAAGGACATTTTTTCAGAACTTATAAAACTAACTGGAACCAAAATGTAACGGGAACAAAATATATATTTTTATTAATAGTGTCATTATTACAATTATAACAAATAAGGTTTTTCGATTACATCTCTCCAAGAAAAGAAATTCTAACAGGATATTTTAACACCAGAATAAACAGCTTTTATCTGGACAAACATTAAAATTGTGCTTTTAACAGTCTGATCAGAGATCAGGTGATTAAAATGTTATTTTATTTTTGTGTGAAATGATGTAAAACTTTACAGGGAATTTGATGAGTGTTTATCTGGTTTAAAGGAATATTGTTGTTAATCTGTTAAAGTATAAAAACTGAATAGATTTATCATATTGTAATAAAGTAAATTAAATCTACAAGGATTTATCAAAGTATTTGTTGCCCTCTGGCAAAAAAAACTTCATGATTAAAGTATCATCAGCATAAATACTTAATACTAACTTTTCGATTTTACAAAGTAAAGTCACCAATAATGGGTGTAATTCAATTTTAATTTGGTGACATTTATTTTGCCCCTCCATGAGCATACTTTGCACTTTTATAAAAATTTCAAAACAAAGCCAACAGTTCTTTCTTATGTCTGTAACTGAATGTGTTTTGCTCATCTGCAGATGTGCTCAGAATATTTTTAAACGCACGCGGCTGCTGACGGCGGTGACAGATCTGCCAGAAGCTGCTTTTGTGTCCCGTTCCATCCCTGCATTTCCACAAAACTCTTAATTAATACTTTTGTATGAGCTCTGTCTCCAGCAGCAGAAAAGGGTAACTCTCCCACTTCTCATTTGCTTTTCTCACCAGTCATCCTGCTTGTTTGCTACTTGGTTTCTGGTTTGCTAATGTGCCACATTTCAGTGAGAGTGTGTGTTCTTTCAGACTGCTTGTTAAATGTTGCTGAGACGAGAACACGGATGGACAGAAAGCCAAATTGAGCACAAAAGGTTGAACTGTGAGAAATTGTGCCAAAGAAAGTCATAAACATTTTTTTTTTTTTTTTTGGAAAGTCAACAAAACAAAAAATGTGACTGTTAGTTATTTTTTGGAAAGACTGAAGTCAGGTCTAATAAACACCGAGATGTTATTCAGATGCCTCAGAATTAATAGACATTGTGAACTTTTTAACATTGTGTTGTCGTGTAAGTCTGTAGATGTTCGGTGCAGAATAAGAATCATATGCATTTATGCAACTGAACAAACACGAGGCTTGAAGTGTGTTTTGTGAATTTGTTTAAAGGCCAGTATTTGCATACAGCGACAGGCAGGCAGAGGCCTGACTTCAATTCAAAATCCCAGTCCTCACCAGGCTCTCTGGAGCCAGTCAATCACCACACACCTCTGAAATGAACCAAAGCAGACATGAAGTGGACCTTTCAAACCTGGGTGAAAGGTTACAACCTTTCTGAAACAAACTCTCCCTGTTTTGTTGCAAAAGAGTTTTGTGAGCAAAAAAAAAAAGGGAAAACAAGAAGATAAAAAGTTAAGAGTTTAGATGCAGAGCAAGTTTTCTTCTCTCTGTATACCTAACCTTTAAGCCGAGTGTCCCCCCGTGACTCCTGGGTTCCTGATTAGTTTACAGTATACTCCCAAATCAGCATAATAAAGCGTGTGATGAGGCTGATAAGATCTAACAGCCAGCTCTTGTTTACCCTGCTGCAGCACCAGCTCTCTCTCTGCATGTGTGTGTCTGACCCCGAGGCACAGAGTCACTTGTATTCCAACTCTGTAACACACACTCACATGCACATACACACACACACACCCACACAAGCCCCCCCACTGGTATAAATCCTGGTTGTACTGCCATATCTCAGTGGAGGCCGGGTATCCACATCCCCTTTAGGCTACTCCTGGGGTGCAGTTATTCCACACGCAGCAAACACGAACCTACATGCATGTGCAAATACACACTCAGACACACACTATGTCTTAATGAGAGAAGGAGATGGTACTAAGAAGGCGACAGCAGAATGAAACCTACTCACCAAGGACTGACCTGTGGGTTCAGGGGCGGCAGCAGCTCGGCGGGGAGCTCATCTCCCAGCACTGATCAGAGGGCTGCACCGCCGAGGCTGCTCACGCTGACGGCGCTGCAAAAACCGACTGATTAAACGCCACTGTCGCCTCAGCTCTGCCGCTATATGGAAAGAAAGCTTCCTCGCTTTTATATTTTTTTTTCACTCACTGTTTGTTTGTCAGTCTCCTTTGTTTTCTTTGTCCTCTGCTGAGACAGCAGTGCCGGTGGATTGGAACAGTGAGCGTGAGGGATTTGTGCGTAATTAGCTGAAACGCTCACCCAAGCAAACACAAAAAAAGTTACGTTTTTAAACTTTTTGAACTGTACTCCTTTTTTTTTAACGGTATTTCACTGACACTCTGCCTCACTTCTAAGATCAAAACCTTCCTTTGCACTGAAAATATATTTTATACGAGTCTTTGGAGTATGTGGACAGCAAAACAGTGCTGCCAACTTGCAAGTCCTATTAACAAGTTGTGCAAAGTTCAAAATGAGATGTGTGAGTCGAAATAGTAATGACTGTGAAAATATATGAATATAGAAATGGAATGTTACCAGAGTGACGGATAGTGAAACGATTCACTGACCACTGTTTTAAACTTGTGCATGAACATTATTAGCTGCTGCTTTAAAGGATGTTTTGAATTTACCAACATGGTTAAATGAGAGTCTTAGAAAACAATGAGAAACTGTTCGTATTGCAATTACTTTGAAACTGTTTGGCTTTATTGGGTCTGGAGATTAAACAGCTGAGATGAAATGTTCATTAGAGACGACAGTTGGTCCACAGATGATAATACAGCTGAGGTCAGAGGTCGAGGATGGTGCGATCTGGCCTGCCGACTGCAACCCTCCACCAGCAGCCAATTCACAGTTTCCTGGACTAAAAAGTAGCGACTCTCCGTCTGTCTGACCTTATAAGGTGCGGATGTGACCTTGTTGAACGTGGACACATTTTGGCACAAAAAAGGGTTAGAAGACTCTGCCCATTATCTGCACCCTCTGGCCTTGTTGGACAAGTCATCCAAGGATGGTCAGTGACTCTGCCAGACTTCTCTGTCTGCCAGGCTTCTCGTGCCACATGGTTTCAGCAAAACCGGTGTTGGTTGATCTCAACAATACAGTGAAACAGAGAGATAGTTGTTGAAGGAAATGTTTTAAAATTTCAGAATGTTGCAGTATAGATGAGAAAAACTGTGTGTTGAGGCCAGAGTTCAGTCAGCTGCCCTCCACCTGACCCCTGCCGGGGTTTGATCGGGGTCTTCTTTGGCCAAAGGCGACAGATCATGGACGGTTGGAGGAGAGACAGGACGAGGACAAAGAACTGAAGTCAGTGCCATGGCCTTGACTGGATGTGAGGCAGAGTAACAGACAATAGCCACATTACAAATCAAGCCAAGTCAACTTTTTTCATTTATGTCCTCCAGTTGTTTCTGCTTTTTTTAATTTCTGAAAGTTATACATTCTCATTTCACAGTCACTGTCCACCCTTTGGCCTCACCGTGACAACCAGGAGAAGAGTGAATAACTCTGGGCTAGAGCGAGAGACAGAAACCAAGCTTTGTCTCATGTCGACTCACCCGCAGCAGAAGGAAGAAAAGGCCAGGTAAGAAAAAGGGGGGGATCGGGCAGGGGCAGCTTCAGTGGTGTAAAGAGGAAATGGCTGGCAGCACAAAGGATGGTTCTCCTTCTGTTTTTCAGCTCCATTAATATCTGAGCTGCAGCCTGCATATATCCTCATTCATTATTCATGAACCGGCCAGGAGAGAAGGCAAGCAGGGAGGAAGGAGGGAAAGCAAAGGCCAGAGAAAGTTTCAATCAGTCCTGGTTTAAATGACACTGAGTGACAGAGCCTGGGGTTTTATGGTTCTCTCCTCCAATGAGACGCTGCGTTGCAGTAAAAGGTCCACAATGGCCCACCATTAATGACCTGCAGGACATATTAGAGACTGAACCACTCGTAGAACATTGCTACCACACTGGGTGGCAAATTTCCCCAAAGTAACTTGTCATTGTTCTGCACAGAAGTGCTGCGTGAACATTATGGTGGTCGTCTGTGTCTGATCTGAGCCAAAAACAACCAGATCCAAATCTGAAAATAAACCAGAATTTAACCGTTTATCACACTGATGCACTTTCATTGAACATGAAGTGAAAAAACCAAAATAATCCCCCAAAATTCTTCAAATCTGAGCTCACTCTGAGATCACTCAGCTTTAGAATCATGATACACATGCAGTATATCTGACACGAACTGTAAATGAGTTCAGAGTTTAGACGAGGAGCTGGAGGTGAGATCGCTGCTTTTCATTTACATTCGTCTCAGATTTTACAGATCAGGTTTTCAGTGAGTTTCTTGTAAGGTCACTCTCTGATGAGACTCGTCTGATATATATTTTGCCAACAAAACTCAAATTTTAGAGACACTGACTGACGTATAGTAAGTTATATCCTGGGAAGTTTATCAGCAGAATGCAACCTGTTACAAGCACGTTGCTGTAAAAGTTCTTGTTTTTTCCAGGGAAGTTAAAAAAATTCTAATTTCTGATGTTAAAACAGTTTTGAGGATTAAAATTGATTTATTATTAGTATTTCGTATATTTATATATACTTTTGTCATTTACATACAGTGTATTAGCCTGATCATTTAAACCAGCGGATTTTTACTTTGAAATAATTTTATTTTCAGCAGTTATGTCCTTTTTGTGTATAACAGTAACATCATTTCCCTCTGCGTCTTTCTGCGTCTTCGTGCGTCTTCGTTCTTCCCGTGTTGAACTGGATCTGGTGCTCAGTCAGATCAGTGATGCTTCTGTCCCTCAGGCACTGATGTCACTTTATAAGAGTGGCACACGTGATCACATGATCATTGTTCAGAGATTAGCAAACAAAACTGAAAATAAGCCTTCAATGAATATGTTACGGTAAAAGGGAATTTTTTAGTAGCATGTACAGTAAGCATTTTGCAAAAGACTTGGAAATATTTTATCATCTCATGGGGTATCTGGTGAGTGTGTGTGTGTGTGTGTGTGTGTGTGTGTGTGTGTGTGTGTGTGTGTGTGTGTGTGTGTGTGTGTGTGTGTGTGTGCTTTCCGGCAGTCTCAGAAATGGTAATGCCCCTAACCCCAATGCAGAGGAGACTTAACAGTTGGTATTGACTTTGTGAACATTTACCATGGAGGATTCAGACTATTCAATTCTTTTTCAGCTGAGGGTTGCAGACGGAGAGGGAGGAAGTCCCTCGACTCCACGCTGCTCACACACAAACACACACACGTGATTGTACACAACCTGTAGACACACTCAGACTACACACTGCATGTGCTATTCTCCAGTGATATCGACTCAATCAGATTTAACCCCTCTCTGCCGTATGGAGACAAATGCTCTCAACATAACAAAGGCTGTGTTTGTGTTTCTGCATGCACGTGTGCTTTTTAGATTCATGTTTAATACGTGTAGATCTTTTAACAGTTTCCACACGGGGGAGAAAAAAAAAAAGACATTTCCATTCACGCAAATCAATTTTAACTACATTTTTAATTAACATGGTCAATTGACTTTAATTTATATTTATAAATAAACTCTTAATGGAATAAATTCACACTCAGGCAAGAAGAGAATGAACTCAAATAAATGATAAAACTCAATCTGATTTATTTGGGAAACGTAAACAGCATCAATTACGCTGAAAGTAACTTTTTACAAAGTTGCCTATTAAAAATGTGGGTTTACAAAAGGTTTTTTATGGATGTCTGCATTTAACTTTACTAATAAGATTAAACAGAGTTTCTAAGGGAGATTCAAATTCAAGCTTTTCAGTGACTTCTCACACCAGCTACATATAGATCTCTGAAAAAAACACAAAATAAACTCTAAACTGAATGTGGAGCAGATTGTCATTTTCTATTAACAAACACAAGTTCATACTTCATGTCTCAGAAGTATCTTGTTTATCAGCTAACAGCTGATAATAATCAAAATACCTTCTATTTAAATAAAGACGAAGTTCTTAGTCATATATAAAGAAAACAACAGCAAATATAATTTATATCTTTACAACTCCCACCAAAACAAGATCAAACTGTAATTTATGAGTAGAAATTGAACATTTGATTCAGAAATGATACTTCATCTCACAAAGAAACAAATAAAAGTATTCTATAAAATGTTCCACTGCATTTCTTTAATGTCTGACTAATTCAACTCTGCAGTCATACTCTGGCCTGTCCCCAAATGCCACCCAGGCTCTGAGAGGATCCTCATCCTACACCCCCTTCAGCCACCCACCCACATCATTTATACATGTGAGCATTAGGACTTGTCACAGCCTCTCAGTCAGGCTCTTTATCAGTCGAGGTCATAGATTCTCATTAAACGAGTGAATCCCCAGTCCCTGACACTTAGGCCATCAAATGCCCACCCTGCCATCTCTCAGCCACTGACCACTTACCCAATCTAACTTGACAGGAAGTAACAGAGCAACTGCGCTCTTCTTTGCACTTTTAAATGCAAGTCTGGATTGAAATGTTGGGGAATGTACTTCAAGCCTCTGCACAAAAACACACCTCACGTTGCACAATTTGGTTAAAAAAATTCCCAAACGGAGTCAAAAACGTTCCTCGTATTTCTGCTTTTTGTTACTCGAGTGGACGACAAGCTAATCAGTTAAAGCGGCGGTCAAACCCGGTCAGGAGATGGCCAGTTCTCTGCGTTCACAAGATAAGAGGCGCTACTCCTCAAAGGCCGAGATCACTGCCTCGTTAGTGCTGGGTCAGTGAACTGCCGTGCAGATTTCTAAATGGCCACTCAAAGCTCACCACTAGATCTGTATGTATATTTGTGTGTGAGATTGGTAATACCACCGTCTCCCTGGACATTCTCACTGAACGAGCTCTGTTTACTGCAGTTTTCCAAATCCCTAAAGCGTTTCTTCACAGGGGAGAACTGTTTATTAGGGATGTTTGTAGAGTTTTTTGCCTCCTGCTGCTGGGGATATACACACCCTCCTGAGATACTTTGTTACAGTACTGAAGCAGGTAAATATCAGCAGCATATAGATTTTAATAGAACTGAATATGGAAGATTCCTCACATTTGTCCAGCTTCTTGACCTCGTGTTTTTTCTGTGCAGGCACACAAATATCTCCAGCCCATGACCCCCGCGATGGTGAAGCAGTGAGGTCTGTGCTGAGCTGGTGCTGCTGGATTGACAGGCAATGCATGTGCCCACAGAGAGAGACAGCCAGTCAGAGTGTAAAGTATGTGTGTGTGTTTGTGTGTGTGTGCTATACAGGCCCAGTCTGGTAGCAGAAAGCAGGATCTCCTGGGAGGACCGGATGTTGGGTCAGCACGAGAGGAAAACAAGAGCGGAGAAAGAGAAAGGGGGTGGGGGGGGGAGGGGGTGATACACATGGAAGACCTGAATCTGTTAGTGTGTGTGCATGTGTGTGTGTTTGTAAAGTAAAAAATAGATACATCCTGCACCTCCTGCTGCATCAGGTATTTGTTTGGAAAGCAGGAATCTCTCCTTCAACATACAAACACATAGGATGCTGTATGGGCGGGGGGGGGGCTGTAGTAGATATTTTTCATTCTCTGAGTAAATACTTTTTTGATAATATACATCAACATTTAATGGCAGCTGTAGGGTGGAAGCCTGCCCGTTTTTCTCGTCCTTTACAATGCACCAGATCTGTCACCTCACGGGGGGTAGAGAGGATGTCATGGAGGAGGTATGTCTTTCTTCATTGTATCCATCCAAGCACTATTTTAATTGGGTTTTCTCTCCTTCACAGAAAAAAGCGAGGTAACAGAGGTGAGAGGAGGGATGAATCACAGGGGGAGGTGCTGCTCCGGGTTTCCATCTTCACCTCTCCTGCTATGCCATCTCATCACTGTGGCCCTCACAGACGTCTACACACATTCATACACCTGGACTTCAGCTTTTTGTGGTATTATGTGGTGCTGCAACATGTTTGTATTCAGCTTTATTGAACAATGGTGCAGCTGACATTCCTTCCATGTTGCTTAAGACCACTTTGTAGCAACACAACAATCCTGTGGAACCTGAACGCATCCTAGTGACGGTCAAACATCTTCTCAGCAATGGACCACCTGATCACACCTTGGAGATGGGACAGAGAATGTCTGCAGAAAGAGAGAGTGGATGTGTGTGTGTATCATTTGTGTGTATAAATATGGTAGTGAGCGTGCATGTGCATGAGTGCGTGCGTTGTATGTTGATGGTTGATGTACAGGCCTGGAGGGCAAACGCTCGAGGCTGCTCTCGTTAAGAACCTGTCAGTCATCGGCAGAGAGGAACCAAAAGGAGTCCAAATCGCAACACTGAGCGTGTGTGTGTGTGTGTATGTGTGTACACGTGTTTGTGTGTGTATAAAATGCATTCAGCTGCTTGGCTATTCCCAATAACAAAACAAGATAAAATGAAAAGGGAAGCAGCTGTGTTGCAACATGAAGCCACACTGCCCTCCAGTGGTTTTACTGTTGCTTCACCACCAGAAAACACAAACATGTTGTGAAACTGGAGGTGGAAGATGACTTTATTTGTTAAGTAACACAACATGAAGCCCACTAGTGAACTGTGGAGATTTGAACTTGAAGAACTGTAAAATATTCTTCTTAAGTTTGACAGGCACAGCTTCATGGCTAGAATGCTAACTGGGAGGGGTGCATGAAGAAAACTCAACAGAACTATAGCGTACAAAGACACCGCACACTAAAAAGAGCAGACAGGAAGAAGAAAAGGGAAGTGTAAAAACGAGGTTGTTCTGACGTTGATCTAAAACAGTTCAGCTAAAGTCTTACTGTCATTTAACTCAATCATTCAAAGTGATTCTCTGAATGTATTAATGAACAGTTTTATTCATCATGAATCTTAAATTTGTCTTAAATGTTCAAACACTTTATCCATAAACTCTCATTTTTGTGGGCAAATGATTATTTAACCAAAATGCAACCTAAATGATCATTAATCAGCATTAGAATCCTAAATCTTAACAATCACACAAAACTGATTCTTTTTATTTTTGTTGAATATCAAGTTTCCCTACACTTTGACTTTAGGACTTCTTTCTTGCTCTTTTCTAAAATATGTTCATATTCCAAAGAAAGATCATTAAAAATAAAACTTATCTAAGCATAGTTAGTCAACCATTTGTAAATCTCTTGCATAAGTTCACTCTTCCTTCCTCATCCAAGCTAAACAAAGTCCTCTTTACGTGACATTTTAACTGTTTAGAACTGTGAGCAAATGTGAGGAAGTATGAACCGCTTTTGATGAAGTCTGAAACTATCAACCCAGTTTCGGCGTGTAGGTGCATCTTGCATGAAGTGGAGGAAAGGCGTTGTGCTTCAGCATGTAGTGCATCGCCTGCAATCCATTTTTATCTCACCACCTTGTGGTCTCAACTGTGACTGCACAAGGTAACTAACAGCAAATTTCAGACAGGCCTCATTCTTCCTCAGACTTTACTCCAGAGAAGTTTAGATTAGAGGAAGAAAAAACAAAAAAGGGAGGAAGAGTGGCCTGAAAATAGAGGAAAAGGTTATAGGAGAGGAAGCTCAATGAAAAAACACAAAGTTTAACAAGCTGAAGATAAAAAAAAAAAAATTTGGAGAAGCTATGACACAGTTTCTCATCCAAGCCACGCCTTCTTCCTCAACCCCTTCAAAAACATCCAGGGCTCAGAATAGACATTAGAAAAAAATGTTACTGTCAACACCAACATGTTAATTTCCATCAGACAGTTTTTGGAAATCAGCTGAGGACTTGTTGGGATTTACTAACTCACAAGAGTAAAAGTTTCACTGGGGTGTTTAAGCTAATCATGTTTTTTAATAAAATGTGTCCACAGCAACTTAAAGCTACAGTTAAAGTTCTCTGAGACTAAAAGTGAGTTTTCTTTCTTTTCTATATAGTGACATATTAATTTATTCATTGTAATGGACTCTGGCTCTGGTCAAATATAATTAGAATTAATTAATAGAATAAATAATTCTAAAATAAAGGTTTTAGAAACTTTAGTGATTCTTAATTTACCAGATTTTTCCCTCATTGATCTGAATTGGAAACATCAAACTGATATAAATAATGTGAAAACTTTCAGTTAAAACAGTTTGAAACATTCATGTGTAAAGTTATGTAGATTGCGTTTGCTGTCCCGAATGGACAGGAAGTACAAGACATTGATGGAAGGAGCTTGAGAAAATAAGAGTTGCTTTAATCTGAATATTTTTAAATGTCAAAATGTTTCTGATATTAAAATAGGACTTCCGGTAATTGAGCGAGTAATCAAAATGCAACTGAAACTATTACAATGAGAAGATGATAGTTAAACCATGTTCCTCTTTGGATGACTTAAGCAACTGGTGGACAAAAAAACTGTGTCAAAGTCAGAAAGTTGATCCAAAAGTTTGGTAGATGGCATTGTTTTTTTTTATGCATATAATCTGAAAAATATTCCTCTGTGATGTTTTCTGTCTTTCTGCCTTCACTTGAACATTTAAACTCAAATCAGAAGTCGGATTCTTCTGCATTTGTTGCAGTTTTTTCACTCTGTCCATCAAAAAAGTTACTCATCAGTCCAGATGAATCTTATTTTAAGTTTTGGTTGGTTTGGAAAATTCCAAATCCAAATATTCAGCCTATTAGCGTGTCATTGCGTAATTCATGAAAACTCTCACATGTTAGCAGATTGTGTATAAGCTGAGAAGACAGGAAGTCCAGTTTTAGACATTTTTATGAAACACTGTCTGAATTAATAGCTCTTAAGGAAGTAGCACATGCCATGAAGATGGGGGGGTGTAGGTGAATGACTGGCTCTATAATATCTATAAGATTAAATTTATATTGAATTAAAACATTTGTAATCAATGGCCACTTTCTCTGTGTCCCATTTATTCATTTCCTGATATTAAAGAATCGTCTGCAGTCGACTTCTGCTAATTGTTCACTGTAAAATAGTTTAAAAACCTTTTGGAGAAGTTGTTTAACAATCTTAACTATAAAACTAAATTTATTTGAAGTGAGTGGGTGATTGTAAATGTTTGGGTCATGGCTGTTTTTGTGCCTTTCATTTCTTGTTTTCAACACGAGGGTCAAACTTCACACCATTTTTTGGATTTTGGATTTTAGGAAGGACTAAAAAAAAAGTTATAGGAAATAAAGTTATTTCAACCTTTTCAGGTAAGATCTTACACACTTTTATATCTTATATATACATATATATATACGTATACTCGTGTTTTAATTTTATCTTTGCCTTTACTACAAACTGAGGGGAAATGTTTTATCTACAATGATGGTGACGAGAAAAGAGAAAAAAATCAGGAAGTACCCATAAATTCTGCTTCATAGACAGATGGCTGTCTGATAAATATTCAAAATGTTTCCGATAATTTTGTTGTTGTACTAATGTTGAGCTCGTCCTGGTTCTGGTTCTGCTGGAAGGTTCACTAGAATCACAACTGATTGATAAAAACTTACTTTACATTAATGTTTTTATAAAGTGCCATGAAACTACTTTTGTTGTAAATAGGTGTAAAAATTAAATTTAATTTCTTTCTCTTTACTTGAAATCATTTTTTTAATCTGAGTTTGCATATAAAGATTGGAGAAGATGCACATAAGTTTATGCTTCTGTGTTTATGTGAAAACAATACAATGTTCTATATAAATATACAGTGGGGCAAAAAAGTATTTAGTCAGCCACCAATTGTGTAAGTTCTCCCACTTAAAAAGATCAGAGAGGCCTGTAATTTTCATCATAGGTATACCTCAACTATGAGAGACAAAATGAGGAAAAAAAATCCAGAAAATCACATTGTCTGATTTTTAAAGAATTTATTTGCAAATTATGGTGGAAAATAAGTATTTGGTCAATAACAAAAGTTAATCTCAATACTTTGTTATATAGCCTTTGTTGGCAATGACAGAGGTCAAACGTTTTCTGTAAGTCTTCACAAGGTTTTCACACACTGTTGCTGGTATTTTGGCCCATTCCTCCATGCAGATCTCCTCTAGAGCAGTGATGTTTTGGGGCTGACGCTGGGCAACACGGACTTTCAACTCCCTCCAGAGATTTTCTATGGGGTTGAGATCTGGAGACTGGCTAGGCCACTCCAGGACCTTGAAATGCTTCTTACGAAGCCACTCCTTCGTTGCCCGGGCGGTGTGTTTGGGATCATTGTCATGCTGAAAGACCCAGCCACGTCTCATTTTCAATGCCCTTGCTGATGGAAGGAGGTTTTCACTCAAAATCTTACGATACATGGCCCCATTCATTCTTTCCTTTACACGGATCAGTCGTCCTGGTCCCCTTGCAGAAAAACAGCCCCAAAGCATGATGTTTCCACCCCCATGCTTTACAGCAGGTGTTCTTTGGATCCAACTCAGCATTCTTTCCCCTCCAAACACGACAAGTTGAGTTTCTACCAAAAAGTTATATTTTGGTTTCATCTGACCATATGATGTTCTCCCAATCCTCTTCTGGATCATCCAAATGCTCTCTAGCAAACCGCAGACGGGCCTGGATGTGTCCTGGCTTCAGCAGGGGGACACGTCTGGCACTGCAGGATTTGAGTCCCTGGCGGCGTAGTGTGTTACTGATGGTAGCCTTTGTTACTTTGGTCCCAGCTCTCTGCAGGTCATTCACTAGGTCCCTCCGTGTGGTTCTGGGATTTTTGCTCACCGTTCTTGTGATCATTTTGACCCCACGGGGTGAGATCTTGCGTGGAGCCCCAGATCGAGGGAGATTATCAGTGGTCTTGTATGTCTTCCATTTTCTAATAATTGCTCCCACAGTTGATTTCTTCACACCAAGCTGCTTACCTATTGCAGATTCAGTCTTCCCAGCCTGGTGAAGGTCTACAATTTTGTTTCTGGTGTCCTTTGACAGCTCTTTGGTCTTGGCCATAGTGGAGTTTGGAGCGTGACTGTTTGAGGTTGTGGACAGGTGTCTTTTATACTGATAACGAGTTCACACAGGTGCCATTAATACAGGTAACGAGTGGAGGACCGAGGAGCCTCTTAAAGAAGTTACAGGTCTGTGAAAACCAGAAATCTTACTTGTTTGTAGGTGACCAAATACTTATTTTCCACCATAATTTGCAAATAAATTCTTTAAAAATCAGACAATGTGATCTTCTGGATTTTTTTCCTCATTTTGTCTCTCATAGTTGAGGTATACTTATGATGAAAATTACAGGCCTCTCTGATCTTTTTAAGTGGGAGAACTTACACAATTGGTGGCTGACTAAATACTTTTTTGCCCCACTGTAGTTAACAGTGAACATGTTTGAAATAAATTAATATATAATAAATTATAAGTAAAATCCCAGGATTTTAAGTCATAAGTTTAAATCATGTAATGATGACTTATTAAAACCCAAGTCAATAACAGAGATGAGTAAACCACAACAAAACTGGTCAACGACTCAATAACTTGTCATGTGACCTTGAGCCTTAATTACAGCTTGAATTATTATATTATTATTATTATATATTATGTTATATTATTATAATTACATGCTGTTAACAAGTTGACTTGCTGTCTGCTGAGGTTCTGCATCCGGCTCATCTTGAATATCAGCTGTCAGATTATTGAGGTTCTGGGTTTCAGAGTTACGAGCCTCTACAGGTGATTCTATAGATAGGACATTTTATTATCTGATTACTTTTGCTTTAAATATTTTCATAAAGCTAACTTTAAATCTGAAGTATTGATATGTGTTCTGAACTGGCGCTTCTTCCTCTTTGATGCAATTTTACTCTAGAATTTAAAGTTTCTGTTAACAAATTTGAATGTTTTCTTTAACATATGTGTGAACTTGACTGCTAAAGGATGGACATGAGGTCTGGTACAGTGCACTTGAAGAATGGGTCGGAGCTGTGGGAGTAGTAGTGCCAGTAGTTGCAGGTGGAGAACGTCTTTACAGGTAGATGAGGGAACGAGAAGAGGCGGAGCTAAAGCCTATAAAACTGGTCGAGTACCTGGTAGTCCAAAGATTGACAGGCAAGATAATCCAACCAGGGAAAAAGCAGAATCCAGAAAACAGTTCAAAGTCAGACAGACAGGTGAACAGACAGACAGGTGAACGCTTGTGACACAATCAACTAACTCACACTAGACAGGAGACACAGCGAGGCCTAAACAGGACAAAGCAGGTGCAGGAAGTGAGATACGGATAAAATGAAGGTTAGAAATAAAGATAAACACCAACTTTTGTTTGAAAATCCCAAAATCTAACAATATTGTCATTAATACAACATACTTCACTGTTTCCTTACAGAAAAATGTATTTGACTCAGTTCAGTCCCAACAACTGATCCATAAAGGAACAATCTATTAAAGGAAATACTTTCTTAAATTAGTAGAGAAAATGTTGATTTTGTTCACAAACTCCTGAGTGTCCTTAGGAGACTTTGTGATTCCATCATGCACTGACACATTTCCATGTTCGTCTTTTGTTCTCTTACAGCACAAGCTGTAAACCAAAAGTGCAACAATGTGACGGTGGATCCTGCAAACCGACACGAAGCTTCTGCTGCTGTTCAGACTGCAGGGCTGACCTGTATACAGAGTGAACTGCTAATAAAAACAATTACTGTGAATTCTCTGAATTTATTGTGAAAACTACTAAACCAACAAACTTATCTGACCACAGCTTCACTTCGGTTGCATGGGCACAAGAATCACTTCCTTATGCTGAGAATTTCTACTTTCAGAAGTGAAAATAGTCAAATTTGAGTTTTTTTCCCAAGAAATCCAAATTTAGAGCTTCCTACGAAGAATGTAATTTCTTTGTCAGCAACACGGGATGTTTTCGCTTTGAGCTCAGGTGTTAATATCCAATTTAGGTTTTGAGAAGTAAACCATCTCTTAGATAAATAAAAACAGTATAAAAATATGATGAGACACAGACTGTTGATTCAAATCCTTCAGCCATGGCAATATCCAAAATAACTCCATCAGCTCAACACCAATTATCTGAACTCCAAAAAAAGACTGTATTATTCCATTAAACTGCATCAAAAAAGAGATGTATTTCATCTGGATACATATCAACTCACCACCCAGTGTGAGAGTCTTGCCAACACAAACCCCCCCTCTTACCCCCCGGAGAGTTTTTTCTCTCCTCTTCTTCCTCTTTTATCCCCTATTTTCTTGTGTATGTAAACAGAATTAAAGCATTTTGGGCTTCAAGGCAGAGCGTGATGATCAAACACCATGCATGATCAATGACTTTGAAAAGATCTAACAGCTCTCATACATGTTGCTGTTTCACACAAAACTGAGAAGCAGAAACGAAGATGTGCACTTCTGGAGCCAGTGGCCACATGTTTTCTTTTCGTTGGAGAGACAGCGGGAAGTCAAAACGGGGGGGAAAATGTTGGAGCAGAAAAGCTGCGGCTTGCGTGTTGAACTGTTAGTTAATTGTAAACGTGGAGGAGTAACGACAGGTCGGCAACCTTCACTCTGAGGAGGAGTCGGAGAGAAACACCATGTGTTTAAAGGAGTGGTACTACAACAGGTTTCAAGGGGAGTTTGACTTAAAGACAATAAGTTGAGTTGAACCTAAAAGTCTTTGTGTTTTTTCGGCCGTCTGTTGTTTTAACATTAAATTTAACAAATCAAATTGAAAGCTGCTCCCTAAAGATGAAGTTCAGGTCTTTTTCACAACTCACTGGGTTTTTCACACTTGAGCAAAAGCAAGTGAAGATCAGAAGAAAGATGACTTCCTGTTCTTGGTGGCGTAGCTGAAATGAAACTTCCTGTTAAGGTGAAGGCAGGCTCTTTTTGGTTTGTGACATCACTCCTACTGGCTTGACTTGAAACCAGAAGCAAGGTTTAGGGTTTAAGGAACAAGATCAGGAAGCTGCGTCTACTGATAAAACAATAAAAAACGTATGTTGTTTGAAATAAATTAGCGTTTAGGAGTTAGGATCGGTTTTGGAAATTAGGGTTTCGGTTTGTACATCTGTGTGTTGGTCATCTGTTGGACCTCGCCGTCAAGTGTGTGTCCACACACACCCTCACAGACATGGCAGGTCTCGGTGGTCCGAAGACTGTGCTGCTCTTGGTCATGATCATCGGTTTGGCCAACTGTAAGTAAAACGTTAATCTTAAGTTTTCTTTGTGAGAGGATCGTAGGAGAGGAAGTGGTGATGTCTCCTTGTGTCTGTCAATGAACAAAAGTCTTAAAAACTGGTTTAATTTATGCAAAACACTGAGGTGCTGATATCTAACCTCCTAACTTCAGTTTTTGAAGTTTTAGCAGCTGGTTGTTAAGTGTGTGATCCTGTTTATCAGAAAAAGGGATTTAAAAAAAAAAAAAAAAAAACAATGTGTGAGATGGAGACAGAAATTTGTCAGGAGACGAGCTTGAAAATATCGTCTTTTCTTTTAAAGTGGAAAACATCACCACACAGAAATGTAATCATTTAAAGTGAGGGCAGAAATGACAAGCTACAGTATATGAAGTCTTTGAGTCTCTCCTGCGTTTTGTGCTACTTCACATTTCTTAAACTTTCCAAACCAAAGAACAGCAGACAGTAGAGCGGCGCGCCTCTGATGTGAGGAGCTGAAAAGTGACAGGTTTTATGAGACCCTTTGGCAAAAGAATCAACTCTTATGTTCAATCAAAGAGCACCGTTAATAAGACAACGCTCCTTAAAACACGCTCTTTTATACGCTACAAAGCTGAGGGAATTTTTGCAATCATGTTTCTATTCTGCTTTGACATTGTGTGCGTGAGAGAGAGAGTTCATACTGTATGTGTGCGTGTGTGTAGGTGGAGGATAAAGGGTGGGGGGAAGTCATGTCTATCAAAGATGAGAGGATTTCATGGGGTGTGTCCCTGCAAGCTCCTCACTTCAACACTTAGTTACTGTGGGTGTTGTGTTAAGATAAACATCAGAGTGTGTGTGTGTGTGTGTGCATGTGTAGACTGCCTCTAGCATCACTCAGATTACTGCTGCTTTTTAACACATCAAAAAAATGTCTTATTTTTCATCAGGATGTCTGTACACATCCATTTTTCACTCTTATTGTTTCACTCTGTCGGGTTTCTCTTCATTCAGGGTCAGTGTTTAGTTTATTTTTTAACCTACATACTGTATTTAACTTGTGAGGTGACTCACACTGACATACAGCTGTGACAGATGTTTGTTTCTTCCTCATATTTCCTTTCTTTTTACTTTGCTGATTCAAATAGTGGAAGTTGTTCTAAAGTAAATTAGAAGAGTTGCAAACTTACTTTTTGAAATTATAGCTACGGTTGTAGAATTTTTTTTCTATTAAATGTTAAACTTCTACCTTCCCCTTTTTGTGTTTTCCAACAATTTTAAAGTCATTTGTATGCACGAGCATGAAGCTTCCAGTTTTCTTAAAATTACTCTGCAAAAGTGCGCCATTTCCAACATGCATCTCGCTGTAGCTGCAGCAGGACAGAGTTGTGACCACTTCCGTGTTCCATTCTGAGCTGCCTTCACTTCCTGGCAGAGTTGAGTCGCGCAGCGCGAGCTGAAACGATCTGAGCTGCAGGGAAAAAAAACTTCAGATTTCGTGACAAAAAATAGGAACTTTTAAAAAGGAAGAACTCTCGTCAGAAATGTGAAGCACAATTAGAAAACAGTTTCTTAAGGGAATGGGACGTATTATACTCAACATGAATGTTCACAAACACTCAGACTGATGAACTGTGATACAGAACAATGACAGACCTGTTCACATGTTTCATCAGAGCTTTTGCAAAATGTCAACCATTCCTTGAGCTTTAATCGTCTTTAATCTGCAGCTGTTGAAATTTATTGCAACTCAGTTTCTTCTTTTCGTTTGGCCTTTCCTCCATCTTGTTTCCTCCTTCATCTCATCTGAACGAGCTTTAGCTGGATGATGTTAACGTGTGAATATCACACCTTCGTTTCACGCTTTGCCCTGAGGACAGTAAATCAGGCAGTTTCCAAAGGCTGACAGAAACTTTAAATTATTTTCTTAAAAATATTTTAAACTAGTCATTTAAAACAGCTTATATCTCTTTTTTTCAATTCTCTTTCATTCACAAAGGGGCAGCTACTTCAACACGTTATAATAACGGACACAAAATTTTAATAATTGCCATCAAAAACAAGAAAAACTGAAAAAGTCACTTCTAATCTTCTTCTAATCAAGTATTAATAAGCAAATGAAACAGTGCTATATAAAAAAAATAACACATAAAGAGTGAGAAAATAAATATTGAGGAAATTCTCTTTTTTATATGATTTTTCACTGATATTAATTATTCTTGTTGTGGGAGGCTCGTCAAGTCGCTTCACGGTCTTAATACTGAAACATTGTTTCTAAATTCACAGATTTTGTACAATCGAAACAGTTTTAGGAATTTCCAAAGAGTAATAAATTACTTCACTGATACCTTCTGAAAAATATATTCACTCTTTGATTTTTTCCTTCTCGTTCTGACATGTATATTCTGGTTATAATTGGCTTTTTATTATTCTTTTATTTTTCTTGAACAGTCATGTGCACGTTCTCCCAGAACACGTGGGTTTTCACTGGGGACTGCGGTTTATTTCCACTGACCAAATACAAGCGTGTTACTCTAAACCGTGGCTCTAAACCGGTGGTCTGAGTGAATGTGGGTGTGATTGTGTGTGAATGGGTGTGGCCGTGTGATGGACAGACAACCTGTCCAGGTGTAACCCCGCCTTGCTGGACACAGTCACCCGAAAGGCCCTTGACAATTGCAACAAAAGCTTCAGATTAAGTTTATGATAAAGAAATGGCAGATTTAAAGTTTTATTCATTTTAATATCAATAAAAAATTATTAGTTATTATTAGTTATTATCAATCTGAAAAAATACAGACATTCTTAACAGGTTCTGATAAAGCGAAGTGGTTTAGAGTTTTTAAACTCGAAATAAATAACAAAGCGTTTAAGAAAGTACGATGAAGTAATAAATACTTTTCTTTTTGTAAGAAGTCGGTGTTATGAGTTGCAACATGTGCACAAACTGATTCAGTGCTGGTTTAAAGGTTAATATTGAGGAAAATTAATATTAAGACACATTCGTGAACTTTTCATTAAATGACAATAAAAATATTCTATCATATGTTTCAGTCTTTTCTCTGGTAATTCATCATTAGCGATCACGTACTCGAGCTTATTGAAACTATAAGGAAGTACCGATGATCGCTTCACTGATTTTATGTCTATTTTGAATTTTGTTTCTCATTTGTTTTAATTAACTATTAACGACCTGATCTGTTACAAACTGAATACATACAGCTCAAAGTAATTAGTTCCTCATGTTACTTTCCAGTGATTGTTTTTAACACAAAGTTCAACCCTCATAAACACACAATAGAATCTAATAACAGATAAGGATTGTGAACTGTGTGGTAAAATGTCACTGCAGAGCACATGCATCTCTGCTCGATACTGTGAAACAACAACCAGCCAGCCCACATCCTGCCACACTGTTGTCTCTCTGTCCCTTATCGTTCCTTTTGTTACTCACATCTGATGGAGAAAAACTACAGAAATGTGTTTAAATTGTGGGATTTTTTAATTGTTTATTCTCATTTTGTTGTAAACCTCACAATTAATTAACACACAAACTCTGACGCATTTAAACTGCTTTAACACAGAATACACCTTAAATATTATTTAAAACTTTATTCAGTGAAAGTTTTAAATGTTTTTTTAGTTTAACTTTTTATTTTTAAGTCCATGTTGCAGCTAACTGTTTTGTAAGTTTGTGACAGTTCTTGGTTTTAGTGCAAGGCAGGAAGTAGTGGTTTAGTTCTGAAATAGCAAGTGTGTCTTTGTCGTGTTGTCATGGCAACTAGGTTTTATAGCACCGCCTCGTCCCAACACGGCGGCCATTTTCCTCTTTCAGGCTGATAATAGTTTGACCGTGTTTGACTGTGTTTTGACCAATGCACAATGTTTTCTTCATATTTTATTTACTGATTGAGTTTCTTAATAAATGTGATTTGATTTTTTTTTACTAATTTATTTTTCCACCATGTCCTATTTCCAGGTGATGGAAAGAATACAAGTGAGTAATGATTTATAATAAAATGATAAATAACAAAACAATTAACAATTTAAATGATTTATTTCTAACCTGCATCCAGCTTTGCTTCATGTTGTCCAAGTCCTTCATCTGAGCTGCTCGTTCGCTTTACCGTCACCATCAGAGTCAGTGATTTCTGCAAAGATTCACTGGAATGAGCAAATATAGTAAATACAAGTCTGTTGCATGAAAAGTGATAGAAATAAACTTTTTATTACAGCGTGATACATGTTGAACTAAACTAAGTTTATCATGAAAACAAAAACATTAAATAACTAATTAATTAAAAGAAGTGAATGTTTCTAATAATATTTTTAAACTCCACATAATTCTAAATTTACATCTTGTGCTCTTTTAATGAAATCTTGCAGCTGATTAAAAAAATATTTTTCTTTTTTAATCAAGTTTAATTCAGGAAGCAGTTACAGAAAGTTTGAGGAAGTTTTTTGTTTGGTGAGAACTTTCTGGTCTTTTTTGAACCTGATCGTTTTTAAGCTGCACTAAAGATCATCTGTTACGAAACTCTCAAAACATGAAAATACTTAACTAATATTTTATTCATCTTTTTTATTATTAAATTGAACTAATTTTACTTTCATTTCAAACGTCTGAGGAAGAAAATGATGTTAATGTTGAATATTATTACAAAGATAATCATGATTGAATGTTGTTGATAATTCTGTCAATGAAATAAAATAATTATAACTTCTTAATAATAACCAGTTAACAGCAGCTATTGTTGACAGTTTATTTCTATGAAACAAGTTTATATTATTTTCATATTATTTATGGACCCTGACCTGTAGAAAAGTTTAAAATTATAAAATACTTCTGAGATAAAAATAATCTTTTATTCATGTTGGGGTTGGAGGTGTGGCTTGTTTTTAACAATTTGTTAACAAACCAACTTTGCTGTTTCTCCATTAAAATGTTTATAAAATATTATTTGTAAATAATTTGAGGAGGAACAAACATGTCAGAAACATAAACGCAGGTTTTTCTGGTCAAATGTGCTAAAAATACAGAAAAAGACTCGAGCAGCTTCAGGAAACATGATTTTTATGTTTCTTCTATCTTTCATGAACTACCATGGTAACAATGTGTTAATGTTTTAATTTATAGCCACTTTACTTCCACTCAATGGCTCAGTTACTGAGTCATCTGCCATCTCACCTTCACTCACCTCAGCTGCTCCACTCACTTCTCCAGTCACTCCTCCAGTCACTCCTCCAGTCACTCCTCCAGTCACCACCTTTAACTCCTCAGTTTCAACCTCTTCAACCAGTAACTCATCTGGTAACGTATTCAGCTTTGATTTGCAGTTTATGAGGTTTCATATCTGGTCTGATGAAATCCTGAAATATTAAGACTCATTCCAGGTAAGATTGTTGGTAGTAAAGTATTTCAGCCTGAAGGTGACCTTCATCGTGCTCTCTAACCTGCAGCCACTTCTCCTCCTGCAAACACCTCAAATGAGAACTTATCAGCATCCACTTCACCCAGCATCCACTCAGATCCTCAGATAAACAATCAGACCACGACCTCACCTCCAGACACCCAGACCACCACCACAACCAACGCTTCCACCTCAGGTTGGAACTTTATACTTTATTTTATGGGATTCTGGTAAGATTGTGTTAAAATCTCCAAACCGATCGAAGGGAAATGTGAGTTAGTTTGAAAGTGTTTTTGTCCTCAAGTTGCATTAAAGTATCTTAATATCTTATTTTTTTCCTCCTGCAGCTAAACAAACACCTGCAGCTTCAGAGTGTGAGTATCAAACACTGTGAACTCTTTGCTTCTTTCTTCTCATGTGTTTTTATAATGATGATCTAAATATTTCTATCATCAACATTCATGAACTTTCTAAGAAAATCCTGTTGATTCTTTGTGCAGGTTCTTACAATCTGATTCCTCATAAATCTGGTTTCAAGATCAACATGACAAACTCTCCCGCTGGTTCCTACAATATAAGACTTCAAGAGAACGGACGACCGTATATTAAACAGCAATTTGATGTTACAACTTCGAATAAAAGCTCAACACCTGAAATCAAACACCTGAAGCCCTGCACTGAATATCAGCACCGTGTCAGACCTATAAAGAATAAAGATGTAAACTGCAGTGGACCTCAACATGGCGTAAAAACATTAAACATAAGTGAGTAAAGAAACTTGAGTTTATGTTTTTGTAACTTCTTTCTTCCTCATTGAGACGAGACTGTAAGTAAAACTGAGACTAATAGAACTTGTATTTTCAGGTAAAACAGACATTAAAATCGTCTCCTGCAAACCTGGATATGTTTGTTACCAAAGCGACTGGAACATCGACTCTTCACTCCGTTCAACAAAAAATGTTTCAGCTGAGAAAATTAAAAACGGATCATTTGGTTTCAGACTTGATGACGAAGACTTTTGTTCAGATTTTACAGTAAATTTCACTCCAGAAAACTGCAATAATCCCTCGTTTGATCTGACTGAATATATTCCTGTTGGTGGGTACAAAAAGATCTGACTGTGTTTTTAATTCATTTATTTTAAACCAGATTTTAATAAATAGTTTTTCTGTTTCATTCAGATTTCATAAATACAAATGAAATAAATCAGGATGGACCTACTGGACTTCCTGCAGGAATAAATACACACTTACCTGAAAAATGTAAAAATCTCCGTGTTGAGTACACCTGTTCAGGTGAGTGAAGAGACTGACATCAGAGCATTGGTCAGTCAGCAGTAATGTGAACAGATGTGAACAGATGTGAATGAGAACAGGTTCACTCTCATTATCACATGACCGAAGATTATTATTGAACTATTTTGGGATCTGATGTCAAATACTGGAACATGTTTAGAAATTTAGCTAAAATAATCAAATAATCACTCATCATAATCAATAAATGAAGATTGATCACTAATAACTGATTGAATCCTGATTCTCATCAGAAACTGGAAACAACAATGTCTCTGTGAGTCTGTCTGATCTGGAGCCTTATACAGACTACAGCTGCACTGGTCACATCAAAAACAACAATGATTCCACTAACGTGACACTTCCACCTGTCCAGGTTAACATCAACTGCAGTAAGTTCATATTTACTTTATCTCAGAGGAAAGAAACAGATTTTATTCTAATGTAGTTTAAAGTGAAGAAGAACACCTGGATTTATTGTTCATGTTCACTGTGTTCTAACAGATCTGATGATAAACATAAACAATCATGTCTCTGATACTTCTATTGAGCTGAAGTGGAAAACAACCAGTAAAAACTGTGAAAATATCCAAAATCTGCAGAAACTTTCTTATAAATGCAGATGTAGAGGTAAGAGACAGAAGTGAAAATGTTTCTCTTCTAAAGTGGATTTACAGTAAAATACTTTATAATTTTATTACTGATATTATTATTGAACATTATTATAAAATGTTTAATGATTTTATTTTAACAGAAGAACTGATGATAAAATAGATGTTAATAAAACATTGATCACATGACTGATTCCTAATCTGTTCCATAACAACATGAAAGTTTTCATCACTTCCTGTTTAAACTGATAAACAGACTGAAACTGATGATGAATGTTTCTGTAGAATTCACTCATTTAAAGTCTCTTTATGTTCATCTGTCATTAATATCATTATATTAGATACAGGGACGTGGAATCAAGTCAAAACTCAACAACCAGTTGAAGAATCATGTAAATTTGAAAAAGGAATCGAACCGTTTACTGATTATACCTGTGAAGTTCATCCCACCTACAACAAGAAGGACGTTTCTGGAACACAAAGTGTTCGTCTGAAAACAAAAGCAGGAAGTAAGTGACCAAGAATTATTTTATAGGAGAAAATTATTAAAAGGACACAAACATGAAACTAAATCAAAACATCTATAGTTTTATATCTATATTTTATAAATTAGTTAAGATTAATAAGTTAAATTTAATTTTATTTACAGATTTTCATATTTTCACATCCAGTTTGTACCAGTTTATTTATTTATATTTTTAAAACTCCTTTTTAAGCTTTTTTTAACTTTAAGATTTAAGAGTTTATGAGTTATTCAGTGTGGTGAAATTAATCATCTTTATTCAGTTCAGACCAAATTATTTATAATATCATGTCTCAATAATCTGGACTGTCAAAATAAAACAGAATAATAATTTAATAATATACATTTTAAAAACATGCTGATTTCTAATAACATTTATTAAATCAAAACAAATTTGAATAATAATTTTTCCAACAATTCTGATTTTGAAATGTTTAACATGTTTCAACTTACAGCAACTTTTTTCTGAAATTATTTTCATATAAAATGTTTTTCTTTGATTTCACGTCTCGATTGTTTTTTCTAACATATTCTGTATTTTTGTGTTTTTCTATTTGCTGCTTCTTTCTTCCTCATTTAGTTCCAGATGCTGTTAGAGATCTGAACCTGATTCTTCATCATCATAATAATATTAATGTAACCTGTCAATCTCCACGTGGTGGTTTTAAAGGACCTAAGAACATATTCAAAGTGTTTCTTGATGGTCGTGAAATAGAGTCAAAGTATGATAANTAACAGATAAGGATTGTGAACTGTGTGGTAAAATGTCACTGCAGAGCACATGCATCTCTGCTCGATACTGTGAAACAACAACCAGCCAGCCCACATCCTGCCACACTGTTGTCTCTCTGTCCCTTATCGTTCCTTTTGTTACTCACATCTGATGGAGAAAAACTACAGAAATGTGTTTAAATTGTGGGATTTTTTAATTGTTTATTCTCATTTTGTTGTAAACCTCACAATTAATTAACACACAAACTCTGACGCATTTAAACTGCTTTAACACAGAATACACCTTAAATATTATTTAAAACTTTATTCAGTGAAAGTTTTAAATGTTTTTTTAGTTTAACTTTTTATTTTTAAGTCCATGTTGCAGCTAACTGTTTTGTAAGTTTGTGACAGTTCTTGGTTTTAGTGCAAGGCAGGAAGTAGTGGTTTAGTTCTGAAATAGCAAGTGTGTCTTTGTCGTGTTGTCATGGCAACTAGGTTTTATAGCACCGCCTCGTCCCAACACGGCGGCCATTTTCCTCTTTCAGGCTGATAATAGTTTGACCGTGTTTGACTGTGTTTTGACCAATGCACAATGTTTTCTTCATATTTTATTTACTGATTGAGTTTCTTAATAAATGTGATTTGATTTTTTTTTACTAATTTATTTTTCCACCATGTCCTATTTCCAGGTGATGGAAAGAATACAAGTGAGTAATGATTTATAATAAAATGATAAATAACAAAACAATTAACAATTTAAATGATTTATTTCTAACCTGCATCCAGCTTTGCTTCATGTTGTCCAAGTCCTTCATCTGAGCTGCTCGTTCGCTTTACCGTCACCATCAGAGTCAGTGGAATGAGCAAATATAGTAAATACAAGTCTGTTGCATGAAAAGTGATAGAAATAAACTTTTTATTACAGCGTGATACATGTTGAACTAAACTAAGTTTATCATGAAAACAAAAACATTAAATAACTAATTAATTAAAAGAAGTGAATGTTTCTAATAATATTTTTAAACTCCACATAATTCTAAATTTACATCTTGTGCTCTTTTAATGAAATCTTGCAGCTGATGAAAAACATATTTTTCTTTTTTAATCAAGTTTAATTCAGGAAGCAGTTACAGAAAGTTTGAGGAAGTTTTTGGTTTGGTGAGAACTTTCTGGTCTTTTTTGAACCTGATCGTTTTTAAGCTGCACTAAAGATCATCTGTTACGAAACTCTCAAAACATGAAAATACTTAACTAATATTTTATTCATCTTTTTTATTATTAAATTGAACTAATATTACTTTCATTTCAAACGTCTGAGGAAGAAAATGATGTTAATGTTGAATATTATTACAAAGATAATCATGATTGAATGTTGTTGATAATTCTGTCAATGAAATAAAATAATTATAACTTCTTAATAATAACCAGTTAACAGCAGCTATTGTTGACAGTTTATTTCTATGAAACAAGTTTATATTATTTTCATATTATTTATGGACCCTGACCTGTAGAAAAGTTTAAAATTATAAAATACTTCTGAGATAAAAATAATCTTTTATTCATGTTGGGGTTGGAGGTGTGGCTTGTTTTTAACAATTTGTTAACAAACCAACTTTGCTGTTTCTCCATTAAAATGTTTATAAAATATTATTTGTAAATAATTTGAGGAGGAACAAACATGTCAGAAACATAAACGCAGGTTTTTCTGGTCAAATGTGCTAAAAATACAGAAAAAGACTCGAGCAGCTTCAGGAAACATGATTTTTATGTTTCTTCTATCTTTCATGAACTACCATGGTAACAATGTGTTAATGTTTTAATTTATAGCCACTTTACTTCCACTCAATGGCTCAGTTACTGAGTCATCTGCCATCTCACCTTCACTCACCTCAGCTGCTCCACTCACTTCTCCAGTCACTCCTCCAGTCACTCCTCCAGTCACTCCTCCAGTCACCACCTTTAACTCCTCAGTTTCAACCTCTTCAACCAGTAACTCATCTGGTAACGTATTCAGCTTTGATTTGCAGTTTATGAGGTTTCATATCTGGTCTGATGAAATCCTGAAATATTAAGACTCATTCCAGGTAAGATTGTTGGTAGTAAAGTATTTCAGCCTGAAGGTGACCTTCATCGTGCTCTCTAACCTGCAGCCACTTCTCCTCCTGCAAACACCTCAAATGAGAACTTATCAGCATCCACTTCACCCAGCATCCACTCAGATCCTCAGATAAACAATCAGACCACGACCTCACCTCCAGACACCCAGACCACCACCACAACCAACGCTTCCACCTCAGGTTGGAACTTTATACTTTATTTTATGGGATTCTGGTAAGATTGTGTTAAAATCTCCAAACCGATCGAAGGGAAATGTGAGTTAGTTTGAAAGTGTTTTTGTCCTCAAGTTGCATTAAAGTATCTTAATATCTTATTTTTTTCCTCCTGCAGCTAAACAAACACCTGCAGCTTCAGAGTGTGAGTATCAAACACTGTGAACTCTTTGCTTCTTTCTTCTCATGTGTTTTTATAATGATGATCTAAATATTTCTATCATCAATATTCATGAACTTTCTAAGAAAATCCTGTTGATTCTTTGTGCAGGTTCTTACAATCTGATTCCTCATAAATCTGGTTTCAAGATCAACATGACAAACTCTCCCGCTGGTTCCTACAATATAAGACTTCAAGAGAACGGACGACCGTATATTAAACAGCAATTTGATGTTACAACTTCGAAAAAAAGCTCAACACCTGAAATCAAACACCTGAAGCCCTGCACTGAATATCAGCACCGTGTCAGACCTATAAAGAATAAAGATGTAAACTGCAGTGGACCTCAACATGGCGTAAAAACATTAAACATAAGTGAGTAAAGAAACTTGAGTTTATGTTTTTGTAACTTCTTTCTTCCTCATTGAGACGAGACTGTCAGTAAAACTGAGACTAATAGAACTTGTATTTTCAGATAAAAAAGACATTAAAATCGTCTCCTGCAAACCTGGATATGTTTGTTACCAAAGCGACTGGAACATCGACTCTTCACTCCGTTCAACAAAAAATGTTTCAGCTGAGAAAATTAAAAACGGATCATTTGGTTTCAGACTTGATGACGAAGACTTTTGTTCAGATTTTACAGTAAATTTCACTCCAGAAAACTGCAAGAATTCCTCGTTTGATCTGACTGAATATATTCCTGTTGGTGGGTACAAAAAGATCTGACTGTGTTTTTAATTCATTTATTTTAAACCAGATTTTAATAAATTGTTTTTCTGTTTCATTCAGATTTCATAAATACAAATGAAATAAATCAGGATGGACCCACTGGACTTCCTGCAGGAATAAATACACACTTACCTGAAAAATGTAAAAATCTCCGTGTTGAGTACACCTGTTCAGGTGAGTGAAGAGACTGACATCAGAGCATTGGTCAGTCAGCAGTAATGTGAACAGATGTGAACAGATGTGAATGAGAACAGGTTCACTCTCATTATCACATGACCGAAGATTATTATTGAACTATTTTGGGATCTGATGTCAAATACTGGAACATGTTTAGAAATTCAGCTAAAATAATCAAATAATCACTCATCATAATCAATAAATGAAGATTGATCACTAATAACTGATTGAATCCTGATTCTCATCAGAAACTGGAAACAACAATGTCTCTGTGAGTCTGTCTGATCTGGAGCCTTATACAGACTACAGCTGCACTGGTCACATCAAAAACAACAATGATTCCACTAACGTGACACTTCCACCTGTCCAGGTTAACATCAACTGCAGTAAGTTCATATTTACTTTATCTCAAAGGAAAGAAACAGATTTTATTCTAATGTAGTTTAAAGTGAAGAAGAACACCTGGATTTATTGTTCATGTTCACTGTGTTCTAACAGATCTGATGATAAACATGAACAATCATGTCACTGATACTTCTATTGAGCTGAAGTGGAAAACAACCAGTAAAAACTGTGAAAATATCCAAAATCTGCAGAAACTTTCTTATAAATGCAGATGTAGAGGTAAGAGACAGAAGTGAAAATGTTTCTCTTCTAAAGTGGATTTACAGTAAAATACTTTATAATTTTATTACTGATATTATTAATGAACATTATTATAAAATGTTTAATGATTTTATTTTAACAGAAGAACTGATGATAAAATAGATGTTAATAAAACATTGATCACATGACTGATTCCTAATCTGTTCCATAACAACATGAAAGTTTTCATCACTTCCTGTTTAAACTGATAAACAGACTGAAACTGATGATGAATGTTTCTGTAGAATTCACTCATTTAAAGTCTCTTTATGTTCATCTGTCATTAATATCATTATATTAGATACAGGGACGTGGAATCAAGTCAAAACTCAACAACCAGTTGAAGAATCATGTAAATTTGAAAAAGGAATCGAACCGTTTACTAATTATACCTGTGAAGTTCATCCCACCTACAACAAGAAGGACGTTTCTGGAACACAAAGTGTTCGTCTGAAAACAAAAGCAGGAAGTAAGTGACCAAGAATTATTTTATAGGAGAAAATTATTAAAAGGACACAAACATGAAACTAAATCAAAACATCTATAGTTTTATATCTATATTTTATAAATTAGTTAAGATTAATAAGTTAAATTTAATTTTATTTACAGATTTTCATATTTTCACATCCAGTTTGTACCAGTTTATTTATTTATATTTTTAAAACTCCTTTTTAAGCTTTTTTTAACTTTAGGATTTAAGAGTTTAAGAGTTATTCAGTGTGGTGAAATTAATCATCTTTATTCAGTTCAGACCAAATTATTTATAATATCAAATCTCAATAATCTGGACTGTCAAAATAAAACAGAATAATAATTTAATAATATACATTTTAAAAACATGCTGATTTCTAATAACATTTATTAAATCAAAACAAATTTAAATCATAATTTTTCCAACAATTCTGATTTTACACATTGTATAAAAAGATACATTTAAAAAGATAAAATATAAAAATATAAATGTTTAACATGTTTCAACTTACAGCAACTTTTTTCTGAAATTATTTTCATAGAAAATGTTTTTCTTTGATTTCACGTCTCGATTGTTTTTTCTAACATATTCTGTATTTTTGTGTTTTTCTATTTGCTGCTTCTTTCTTCCTCATTTAGTTCCAGATGCTGTTAGAGATCTGAACCTGATTCTTCATCATCATAACAATATTAATGTAACCTGTCAATCTCCACATGGTGGTTTTAAAGGACCTAAGAACATATTCAAAGTGTTTCTTGATGGTCGTGAAATAGAGTCAAAGTCTGATAAATGTAAATTTGACTTTAAAGATTTGAGCTACTTAACAACCTACACTGTGAAGGTTTGTATGTTTTTCAGTTTCATAGTGATTCACTTTTATTTATTAATTCACATTCTGTAAAAGCTTTAATTTATAATGACGAGACTTTCTGTCTGTTTAGGTTGTTGCCTTTAATGGAGAGCACGAGAGCACAGCTGTAACAAAAACAATTGACACCAGCTGTATGTGTTTTTACTAAAGTTTTTTCACCCACTCTCTCCAGATTAACTGCAGTTTCTCTTTAAACTAACTGTTTATAATTTAACTATAATTTTTCAGATAATGACAAAGCTGTGATTGGGTTTCTGGTCTTCCTCATCCTCCTCACCTCTGTGGTTCTTCTTCTGGTCCTTTATAAGATCTACATTCTGAAACGCAGAAAGTCCCAGTACGGATGTTTCCTTACATTTACATGTTCACTTTATTTAGATAATAAATTAAGATTTTTTTTTTTCCTTTTTTCATACATCTGATATTTGTGTGTCTTTACTTATTACTTTGCAGGGACATGAGTGAGAATTTAAAGCTGATTACAACAGGAAGTGAGTGTTTTTACTCTAATTCTTTTGTCCATGTTTTATATTTTTGATGTATGTCATGTGTTAAAAGAATCTATTAATTATTTTGGGTTCTATTCTCAGTTTAATCACTTTTTACCAATTTTTATCTTTTCTTCCCAGTGTTGTACCTTGTATGACAAATATCCTCATTAATATGTTTTAAATGTAAATTAAATTAAATTATTAGCAAATATTATCAAAATGTACAAACAGAAATTTATTGAAATTACAGTTTAACAAGGCAATTACTTACATTTACAATTCATCCTGATTATTTCCTTTCAGTATCAGTTTCATTTATTAAAATGTAAATAACACAATACTACTAATAGTACTTTTTTCTTTTTTGATCACAAGATTTCCCATTAATATATAAACATTATTGGTGTTAATAAAACAAACCAGAGATAAACAAATAAGGTCACAAAAATAAAATCTTACATCTTCTGGACATAAATATAAAATCAAACAAGTAGAATTTTATCATCAACATAAAAACATAATAAAAAACAATAAAAAGTCTAATTATGGTTCAAATAAACAATAAAAGTCAGTTTAAATTAGTGTTTTTTTTCTTGCTGAAAAAACAGAAGGAAGTTTAAAGACAAATAACTAAAACAACTGTGACTGATCTAAAACTGCAGATCACGTTGTGCAATTCAAATAAGTGAAGAAAACAACCTGCAGCCAGAAACTGCATGAGACGTGTTCATGTTTGAGTCATCGTCTGTTTTCTGATGTAGATGATGAAGAAAGTCTGCTGCCAGTTGAACCAATCACAGCTGAAGTTCTGCTGGAAACATACAAGAGGAAACTCGCTGATGAAGGGAGACTTTTCCTGGCTGAGTTTCAGGTAACAAATTATTCATTCACTTATTTTTTAATCATACAAATCACTAAATGTCCAACTGAGACTAAATGTGATTTTTAGATCTTGAGGGAATTTGCAGGAATTTTTTAACCTTGTTAAATAACGTGTTTTTGTTTGTTTGTTTGTTTGTTTGTTTGTTTGTTTCAGAGCATCCCCAGAATTTTTTCAAGATACACAGTAAAGGAGGCGAAAAAGGCCTGCAACTCCTCCAAGAACCGTTACGTTGACATTCTGCCATGTGAGTGCAAGAAATAAGATTATTGTTCTGTTAAAATTAACCTGCAAACTGTGAATCTTCATCAGTTTGTCTCATTTTCTTACTGCAGCAACACAAAACTGTCTTTTTTTTCTGCTGTTCTTGTTTAATCACACCATAAATACAGTTGGTCAAATCAACAGTATTTATGAGTAACCTGATACACATAGTACACAAGTATTTTTATTTGTTTGTCAGATGATTACAACCGTGTTCAGCTGACAACAGGAAATGGAGACGCAGGAAGTGACTACATTAACGCCAGCTTCATTGATGTATGTTTATCACACATTTATATTAAAATCAATCTAAAGGTGTGATTGATGCATCGTTTCCACAAGTATGTATCACACTTTAATGGCCGCGATGGTTTTGATTAGACTTTTAACATCACTCTTTTTCTTTCAGGGGTATAAAGAACCAAAAAAGTACATTGCAGCTCAAGGTAAAGTCTTGTTTCAAACTGTGCTGGATGTTTAGGGAACAAACATTAAGTCTTATTTCATATTGTATGTGCGTGTGTGTTTTAGGGCCAAAAGATGAAACAATTGGAGATTTTTGGAGGATGATCTGGGAGCAGCAGTCATCTATTGTCGTCATGGTAACCCGCTGTGAAGAAGGAAACAGGGTAAATAATTGTTTATCAGCTGTTTCACTGTTGTTTGTTTTTTACACAGGTTAAAATAGGTTATAAAATATCTAATTATACTTTAAATCATTAGCTTCATCAAGTATTTTAATTTCAAACTCTTAACATGTTGTTTTACAGGCTAAGTGCGCTCAGTACTGGCCATCTCCTGAACGGGAAACTGAGATCTGGGAGGAGTTTATAGTGAAGCTGACCTCAGAGGACTACTGTCCAGATTACACCATCCGCCATCTGAGTCTGACTAATGTGAGTTTGCATCTACCCCCCTAACATGTACAATCAGTAGTTATGTATTTATTTATACAGTAAATGTATTTATGTGTGAATCATCTGTTTGTGTGGTTTCCTGCAGAAGAGGGAGAAGAACTCGGAGAGGGAAGTGACTCACATCCAGTTCATAAGCTGGCCTGACCACGGCGTCCCAGGAGATCCTCACCTCCTTCTCAAACTGAGGAGACGAGTTAATGCTTTCAAGAACTTCTTCAGCGGACCCATCGTGGTTCACTGCAGGTATGTGAAAGATCTCTAATGATCTTCAATGAAAACTCTATTAACTGACTTCATAGATTTTATTCACACTGAGAAACTCCAGGACCAATCAGAGGTGTTCTGCTATGAGTGACACCTGATAACAAATCAAATATCCAATCTATCCCTCTGTTTTGTGCAGCGCCGGAGTCGGCAGAACTGGTACCTACATTGGAATCGATGCCATGATGGAGGGTCTGGAGGCAGAAGGCCGAGTGGACATCTACGGTTACGTTGTCAGACTCCGCAGACAAAGATGCCTGATGGTTCAAGTCGAGGTAAAGACACGTGCAAACAGGGAGAATGTACAAATCAGTTCAAATCAACTTTATTCATAAAGTGCATTTAAAACAAGCTGGGTAACCAAAAGACTGAACACAAAAATAAAATTCAGCAATAGTCATAGTCAAACTTACAAATAGTAGAAAACTACATTAAAAAAAACCTCTAAAACTCCTTAAGTAACTATGAGGAATAATTCAGCTAAATTTGTCATTCATTCCCACTTAGAACAGTCAGTTATTTGTTAGGAAACAAATTAAAATACATGCCACCAAAACTATAACAAAAATACAGAGCATTTTCTTTATTAAGCCACAAAACTTTTACTTATTTCATAAATAAATAGTATAAAGTGGTAAAGAAACAACAGTGAACACAAATATCATGAAAGTACTTTTATAGAAATGCATTCATGTTACTCTATTAGTTACTGATATGTGCAACTTTATGAAAGTAAAGACATTTGACTGACTTCACATGACTCATTCTACATTATAAGGGCTGTTGTGCACATGGTTTAGTTCTTATAACATGTGAACAGCATTAATTCAAAGGGTCAGTTAGAATAAAAGTAAAAAATGGGACAACAACAAACATTTTCTTCCAGTGAACTGAATGTGACATTATCTCTAGGAATCAGAAAAAGGAGTAAGTTTCTGTATCATCTTACAGGCCCAGTACATCCTGATCCATCAGGCCCTGCTGGAACACAACCAGTTCGGAGAGACGGAGATCTCTCTGTCGGAGCTCCACAGCACACTGACCACGCTCAAACAGAAGAACATCAACAGCGAGCCCACGTTACTGGAAGAGGAGTTTGAGGTACGACGTCTTATTTATTTAATAATTTATTTGTATTTTACATGTTTGTCTGATTGTCTGGTTTTAATAACATACAGAGACTCCCCTCCTTTAAAAACTGGAGGACTTGTAACACCGGGATCACAGAAGAAAACAAGAAGAAGAACCGCTCTTCATCTGTTATCCCATGTGAGCAGCAGCTTCATCTGTTCTGCATCTGTGGATTGATCACGTTAAGTACATATCTAGTAAATTTCACATCTCCAAACATATTATGATCCCACAGATGATTTCAACCGAGTGATGCTGAGTCTGGATGAAGGACGCAGTCAGGACAGCGATCCTGATGATGAAGAGCCGGATGAGTCATCAGATGAAGAAGATGATGAAGACTCCACTAGATACATCAACGCCTCCCACATTAATGTATGTCATTCTACCCACTCTATAAACTTTTTAAAATAATTTATTCCACATTTTGTTGAATAATCACTGTCAGGATTTGAGCTGTATTTACTCTCATTTTCTAAAATCTAAATTAAATTCTTACTTAAATGTTGAAAATATCATATTCTGTGTATTTTGGCTGAATATAATAATATTTTTTTTTACCCACACAGGGTTACTGGGGCCCTCGTACCTTGATTGCAGCCCAGACTCCGCTCCCAGACACATCTGCTGATTTCTGGTCAATGATTTACCAGAAGAAAGTAACAACCATCGTCATGCTTTCAGAGAGCAACGAGGTACTAAAACACAATGTTTTCAGATGTACTTATAAATGCGTTGAGACTTTAAGAGTTTGTTTTTGTGTCTTTTCTCGCTGACAGGACAGTGAACCTGTGTACTTGAGTAAAGAAAAGAAAGAATTTGGGGACTTTGAAGTGGAGGTCACCAGTACAGACATCTCTCCTATCTTCATCACACGCACCGTTCAGATCCGACATATCAGGGTAACACTGTTTATTCAGTCTGTTATGTGTCCTGTATAGTGATGTCACTGAGAACATGTTTAAAACCTGTGTTGCTTCTGTCAACAGAGAAAAGACAGTAAGAAGGTGAAACAGTTCCAGTTCTTGAAGTGGGAGAGCACAGAGCTGCCAGAGAAACCTCAGGACCTCGTAGACATGATCAAAAACATCCGACAGGATTCAAACACCAGCAGATCACAGAGGGGACAACCCATACTGGTCCACTGCAAGTAAGACAAGGCTCAAAGAAAATCATCAGTGACGAGGGTTTAAAGGAGTTGTGAAGCAGAAATAAGTTAATTTTACACATAAATGTCTCATTCCAGTTATTTTAATATTTGGTGCAGCATCTCCCTGATCGTCATGTCAGATATATCCTAATTATAGTTTTTTTTTTATGGAAAAATTACCTTATTATTGTCCATGAACACTAAAACTTTCTGGAGTGAACTGCTTATTGTAATAATTTGTTTTTTCTTTGCTTTACCAGTGACGGCTCATCCCGTTCAGGGATTTTCTGCTCTCTGTGGAACCTGATGGACAGCGCTGAAACTGAGAAACTGGTGGACGTTTTCCAAGTTGTTAAAAATCTACGTAAGGAGCGAAAGGGGATGATTCCCAGTCTGGTAAGAAAGAGGAACCAACCTGTCAGATCTGACACTTTCACTGTAACAGCAGAGACGTGATATAAGTAATGTTCTTCTGTGACTTCCACTATCAAGTTATTTATAGATTTGTTCTGGTTTCTTGACGTGAATATTTTCAAAAGGGTTATATTATTTTTTCCAAACTAAACTTCACTTTCAGCTCCAAATACTGTGTATAAAGTACAGTAACAGGATCTTTATAGTTAGTAAATATGTCAACAAGTAAAATATTATAATCAGTTGATGTAGTTTGAACATATTTGAGCAACAATCAAAGTCTTTGTTGCAGGAATAAGATACAATGATGTTCAAGAAATAAGAAATTTCAAAGAAATTGTTGCAACTGAGAGACATGTTTTAAATCTGATTACTGAATCAGTACAAAAATATACTAATGAAGGATGTTTGCATCATTTTGAATCTTCTATTTCCTGTAAAACCTCTCTATGTTTCTAACAGGAGCAGTACGAGTTCCTTTACAACGCTCTGGAGGGTGCTTTTCCAGTCCAGAATGGGGAAGTGAAACCAGTAAAAGCTGCTGCAGCTGACTGCGTTGAGGTTGTGAATGAAACCAAAGCAGGAGAGCAGCCAGCTGATGAGAAGTCTGAGCAGCAGCTCAGCACTACCAGCAGTGACCAGCAGGCGGCAGCAGAGAGCGCCCCGCTGGTGACTGATGGTGAGAAAACAGAGAAAAAAGAGGAGGATGAAAATAAATCCAGCCCCCCCACAGAGTCAACACCACTGGAGGAAACCAGCAATGGTCCTAACGTCACTCTGGAGGTCTGAGGGGGGGGACATTCACACCTTTTACCTCCCCAGAACACACGCTTCAGTTACATGCTTTTTAAAATGTCCATTTTGATTGTATAAACATTGTAAAGCTTTTACTTATGCCGGGTATGACGAGATTTCTCTAAGAATTTGATAAAATATTTTGTGACTAAAAGATTATTTCAGCTGTAAGTTATAAATTATTAGTGAAATAGAATTGTAATGCTGGCAAATTTAACCAGACGCTGTTCTCAAACTAGGTTGGTAAGATTTCATATAAAAGACACATAAGGCATCAATTTCAATATACTGTTATTTTGTATTTTACTTTTAGAAAATATGAGTTTATATTTTTGTTTCCCTCAAAACAGTTCATCCATCTTTTAACCACACATGTATGTGGCATTGCATAATAATTTAGCTGAAGATTGTGACTCTCCCTTCTTGTTATAAAATAAAATTACAATATATATATTGATGCAGAGTATTTCCTGTTTGTTTTCTTTATTTAACAAACTTGGTTTGGCATCAGTGTGAATCCAAAAATTATTTAATTAACCAACGTCTCAGAAAAAGCTTACAGACTGGATGAGTGATGCTAAAAGGTTTGTTTTATCTTTTCACAGGTTTTACAACTCGGCTCCTCTTTAATTCACTTTAAGGAAATATATATATGAGACACACACAGGCTCAGTGAAAATTTAATGTATGATCACAAAAACAGTAAAAAAGAAACTTACAACACAGTCTTTTATCTGATAAATAATACTTTTAAAATCAGCAGTTTGTGACTGTTGAAGGCAAACAAACAAAACAAAATTGTAAGACACACAAACATTTCAAACAGACAGTTTCCTTCAGCTCAGACAATCACAAGCACTTTGATTAAACTTTCAATCCCCCAAAAATGAACAATTTTCTGTTTAATATTTTTCTAAACTAAAAAAATAAAACACTAAAAATTAAAGTGCCAAAAATCTATGCAAATTCTAAAGGAGTAAAATCTTAGATTGCGCTCACATTCAGGTGTTGAGTTGGTGGATCTGAGACGGTTTGTGCACGTTGCAGAAATCTGAACAACTGCTACACAATTAAAAGGAAAATGATGATATGCATAAATTATTTCAGCTTTTAAAAACACTCAGAGTATTTTATTTCTTCTTGAAGATGTTCATCTGCACTGCAGAGTCACAAGTAACTGTTAGAAATTTAGAAAGAACCTGAGAACATTTAGATGCTGCAAAAATGTTTCTTTATGATTTATTTTATATAAATAATTAGTTACAACGTAGCAAAACAAACTCTTTGCAGAAAAGTTTGAGCAATAATTATAGAAAGGGTCTGAATGTGCAGATTATGGGCAGAAAAAATAAATTTGAAAAAATAAGACAATGACTTTGCAGCTTTATAAGGTTTTCTCTTTAAATATAGAATTATTATGTGATTAATGGAATGTGCAAATCTTAAAATTTTGGGAAAAAAAATCTGGTCTTCAAAATGCCACAGTAGAAATTATTAATTATTATTATTACCACATAAATGAAGTATTAGAAACTCTGTGTTTTGTGCTGCTCTGTTCGTTTGGGTACAGTTTGAATTATTTCATGGTATTTACCTGATGCACGACAGCGGTTTTAGTTTATTAATTTATTTGTCCATTAACAAAACAGCTCAAGAAGTTCTGAATGACATGGATGAACTTTTCAGGATATGTTGGTAATGGCACAAGGACCAGTCAGTTTGATTTTCGGGGGATCTGGATCAACATCTGGATCATCAGGGATTTGAGCTGCTCGGTAGAAAGCTGCACTATCGAGTGCTTTCTAGATAGACATGATTCAGATTTAACTAAATTTAGCAATAAACATTTTTTAACTTTAAGCATCACTTTTAAACATTTCTCTTCTATTTAACACAGTCACGTCTCTTCAGCACCATTTCATGCATTTCTGTTGATCACTAGACGGAAACATCGTATCTCATCACTAAATCTAGAAGGAATACAAACGTCTTTTTCATTAACAAATTCTCATTTGTAGAATCAATAGAAAGACATCGAACATTTTAATTCTAGCTTTCACCACTGTTGTCAGAATCGGTTGTTTAAAAAATATTTTTAAACTCCAACTTTTACAAAAAGTGAGATTTGCATCAGTTGGGACGGAAAAATCTGACCAAGAAAAACACCTCAGCATAAAAACTGTGTCACGTGAGGTTAATGAAGTCCCCACTCCGTTTCACATCACAGTTCATCACTCCTGTTGATTTAATTCATCGTCCTTGTGGTTAGATGTTCATTTAGAACAAAACTTCAAGGCACAACCTCGTCATCCTCGGCTGAATGATTGAGACAGATACCTGCGAGCTGAGAATTGAACCAACTTGTTTCTGTTTGCTTCAACTTAGTACCTTAAACCAGAATCTAAACTCACAGCAGAACTGGTTCCATATTTTGGCTTATCATCAGGCTCAGTACCTCAGGAAGTGCACGAGCAGTGGGATTTTTTAAAGTTTCAGCTTTATTGTGATTCAGCTTTAACATTGTGTTTTATTCACGTTGGTTATGTTTGCCTGGCGGTTGCAGGCCGGGCCTTGTCAGAATCAGACGTGTCCCCGGTGTTTTCAGTTTGAGCTTTGGCGGTTTCTGGGCGGGTTTTGGGCTCTTTCTTTGGGGGTGGAAGGGTGATTGGTTCCCACAGGAAGAACTCATGTAGGAGCGTGTTGACGGCCTCTGGACACTCCAGCATGACCATGTGACTGCCGTCTTCCAACACCTTCAGAAACGCCATGAGGAGGATCTAAAAGAAGAGATCTTGTAAGTTGTATATTTTCATGCAATTGGTAAAAAACAACACAGGCACATCGTGGGGATCCATATAATTCCTCTTGCAGGCTGAAATTCCAACATTTAATAGCTTTTTAGCCCTTAAAAGTAGACGTCTGAACAAACAGATATATTATCACATTATCACCATCACGCTATATCTTTTGATTTCTGCATAAATAAGCTAGATTTATCCTTACTTCAGCTTTAGCAGTTTGAGCTAGGTTATGTTTCCTGTTGGGTCTCAGAGTTTTTACCTCTGTCATTCGCTGGTCTTCTTCAACTGGGACAAACTTGTCGTGCATGCCATGTACGAGCAGGACGGGCACCGTGAGCTCAGCGTGGTAAACCTCGTCCCCCTCAGGCCAGTACTGACCGCTCATCATGGCACGCAATACGAATGACGACACATTGAAAGCATTGTTCTCCTTCAGCAACTGCTTCTCCTTGGAACCCTGCCGAGCAAATCCAGCCCTGCAGAGGCAGAGATGTAAATGAGTTACAAATAAATCACACAACTGAGTTTGGAGAGGAATGGTTTTATGGTCTTTGGACTCAGAACTGCAGTAAAACTCCACTGAATTGATTTTATTTCCACATTTCTTACTTCAGGAAGCTCCAGGCCAGCAGAGGAGAGAGGCAGTGAAGCACACAGGTAGGCAGGTTGAAGATGGAACAGAGGCTGGGCTCCAAAGCTGTGGGACCGCCTCCGTTTATCATCACCATCTTGTGGATCTGATCTGGAAACTCGTGGGCCAGGAATGTACAAAATGACACACTGGACAATTAAAACAGAAAGTAGGTTATACACAAAGACTGGAGGAGAAAAAAATAATAAAGTTACAGTAATAATCTTGAGTTTACATCTTAAATTTACCCATATGAATGTCCAATGAGAATGTTCCTCTTCTTTGCATATCTCTTGAAGATTAGCCTCATGTCCTCAGCCAGGGCGTAGAACGTGTACGCTGCAGCTATATGTGGAGCTGAACTGGCTCCGTGGCCTGCCAGATCCGGGGCGATCACCTCATAGCCGAGTCTAGAGAAGAAGTCCAACTGACTTCCCCAGATATCCAGCGAGCCCCCGACCCCGTGGATGAAGAACAGAGCTACATCTGAATGTGTCCCTTTGCAGGATGAGATCCTCCTCTCACAGTCGATCACTACGGTGCGTTTGGGTTTCCGCCTTCGTTTCCGAGGCTGTTGGGTCTGTTCCTGTTGTTCTGGAGCAGGTGTTTCTCCTGGAGCTCCTGTTTCAGAAGAAGCCTCATGTTTTACAGCAGTGACAGAACCCGACCGAGACTCTGGAATACTGACGGGTGAAGAAGCGTTACGACAGTCGGTTAGTTCTACTTCCACGGTGCTGTTGGGTTCTGTATCTCCGTTCTGACAGGTTTTCAGCTCTGCACTCGCTCTCTCACCCAAGTTCTCAATGAACAGCTGTCCGTTGCGGTAAACTGTGATCTTTCTCTTGCAGCTCACAATCCCACCCTGAGTGGGTTCGTCCCCAACTGGCCGGTCGGGGATGATGTGTCGAACTCTCAGGACCCGGCCTGGTTTCACCTCTACAAATTCGTAGCCATCTGCAGGTTCAGAGGTCTCCACAGGGACCACAGTGTTGACGGATTTGGAGGTGAGGCAGCAGAGGAGGCCTTCAATAAAGCTGGTCAGCATGGCTGCCAGTCTGGATACAGGAGCAGAAAAACAACACAGTGAAACACAAACATGAGTCCTGCCACATGCTGGTAGTTAAAATCATTACTGATCACTGACCAGCAGACTGTGATCTAATGGCACCAAGCCAATGACATGCCACAGAAAGAAACATATTTATACTGTACATACACTGTAATATTTATTTAATATGTATTTAATCAACCCTGGACTCCTGAACTTCTGCAGTTGAAAAGTCAGTAGATGTATGTGTGCAGTGTAGCAGTCAATGTATTATCTGATGCATGTATAACACAAAAAATATGAAACTTTCATCCCGACCTGAAAGGTGTTAGATGCCTCTTAGCATCATAGATGATTTTTTTAATGATTGTCTGTAATTGTGTTTTTCCTCTTGTCAGTGCTGATGAGTGAACAGTCTTAATTCCTGTAAAACCAAAAGTGAAACCATATTTCTCTTCTTTCTAGAAGAATCTTTACACATGCTGTGTTGTTGATGCCGTCTTTTGGTTAGTAGTTGGGTAAGAAATTAGTAGCAGAAAATTTGATTTTGTTTATTTGGTTCATAAGAAAACAAGCACCTTTCATACAGGACTCACTGCAGTTTGTTTATCACTGCGAGGTTGGAGTGGAAGACGCCATCGTACACTTCCTTCAACAAACCCACGGCCATCTACAGCCGGCAGCACTGTAAAGAAGGCTGGTTCTGTTCTGGTTCTGATCTGGATCCTCGAGTTGATTGTACAAAGGCAAATGCTTTGAAAAATGAAGAACATTTGTTTGCTTTGTCTAAAACATTCATCTCCCATCTATTTGTATTTTAAAAGATATTTTTTATGAAATTTTCTTAAAACCATAACAGCTCTGTGTTATTTATATGAAATAAGAGGATTTAGCCATCTTATACTTAGAGAAACTGTAGAAATGTGTCAAGGAACAACCAAACCAAAGGGCAAAGAAGTAAGTCTCTGATTCATAATCAGCACATTAAACCTCCATTTTAAAGTTTATTTCTAATTTCCTGCTAAATCAAAGTCTAAAGACTTTCTTTTTTTTTTCCTGTCTGGCATTAAGCAGTTGGAATTGATGTCCGGATGCATAGAAATGCCTGACAGATTTGTTCTCACTAGCCGAGCATGCAGCAATCACTGCAATGTTCAGCATGTTACCTTTATTTATTATGATTGTTATTTTGTTTATTACAACTTTTTGAGTCAACGGACATGGCAAAAGGAGAGAAGAAATTAGAGGGAAAAAAAGAAAGAAGAGGAAAAAAGATAAAAAGAGGTAGAAGAGAAGTTGGGAGAGAAAGAAATCTGCTTCAACACCTGCTGAGAGACAAAAACAAGAGCAGAGACACCACAGTATCAACCTACATCTATATTTAGATACTGATAATATCATTGTGAACACAAACAAATAATGACACAGCTTAACACACAGCATCCCCAGTGGCAGCTGCAACCCAAGTCAGTAAGTGTCCATGCACACCTGTGTGCATGGACGCACCTGTGACCATAAGGTTTCTCCATAAGATGGTTTGACAGTGGGTGTGGAAAGCCCCGGTCCCCAGACCTCAAAGCAGACCACAGGGCTGACCCAAGCCCAAGGGATCCAGGCCCTAACCCTGGAGTGGCAGAGCCTAGTCAGGCCACTGCAGGAGAAACTAAAGCCCCCTCCCAGTCAAGACCACAGGCAACCTCCAGAGCAGTCGCCCCGCAACCGCAGTACAGGCGCCCCAGGGAGCCGTGGTGCGATTCCACAGGCCCCACCGGCAGCCAGCCACTCCCAAGCACCCCAGAACCATTGAAAGACCAGTTTTATTTAGAAAACAAGTCCTGAAAAATATATTTCTAACTTGTAATCATCACCAGAAGCATCAGACCACTGTTGAATCCTACAAGAGACATTCAACTGAAGGTTTGGTTAACTGTGTTTACATGTCAATTTTCAGAAAATCTTTTTCATAACTTACACTATTAACTGTAGCATATTGCATCTATTTAAAACTTAAACGCTTGTAATTTTCTGTGCATCATTCCTTCCTGCAGTATTTAGAGATATTTATAACCATGGACAGTAATAGCTCGGTGAGTTAAAGCTGTCCGCCATGTGAACCCAGCAGCCCCATTACTGGAGTTAAAACCACAGGACAACAAATCAGTCATTTATATTACTTTTATGTGTATTTTTTCTGAATATGCAGTAGCAAAGGAGCATTGGTGTATTACCTCATCATATAGTATAGGTTTAAATGTTATTGCACAAATAATTACTTGATAAATCTGTTATTGCTCAAACACTATATAGATTTAGTAAACATATTTAAAAAAACTAAGAAAATTGACTCAAATGAGCTTTAAAATACTTTTTAAATTATTCAACTGTTTAATCAATGCCCTAAGAAATAGATTCCCACTCAGTTTTTAGTGTATTTAGTGTTGTGTATTTCCATGAAACACACATGCAGCTGCAGGTGAAGTATCAGTTGTTTACTACAGTAGTCTGATTTGGCCTGCATGTCTCTCCTGAAGGCATTATCTTACCTTCCTGTTACTCCCCTCCCCACTCGAGGGGATTAAACTATCTGTCTCTCTAAGTCCACACAACAAATCTGTCTTTCTACTGTCTTGATGAAAAACAGCGACACCATACTGCAACAGTTTCACACCGTGTGAGTTGTATATTCTTCCAATCAGCAGCTGCTTTCATTTGGGGATCAGGAACACAATGTAATACAGCAACGTCCCTGCTTTGCTGGCTATTTTCTTTCTGCTTACACTTGCATGTTCTCCATCTACCCAGCATTGCAGTGCAGTGTGTGCTGACTGGAGGAGGTTGAGTTGCCTATTTTGTTATCTGTGAGGGTGACGCATTCACCTCTAACAGCATTTTGACGTCAAGACTCAACGCTTATCAACCACAATAACATGAAGTGATATATCCAGTCCTTACTTCCTGATTAGCTTTTATTTTGACACTCTGAGTCTCAGTGTACTTTATTATGAAGTATGCGATATGGAAATCTAGTTCCTGTCAAACACCACAGTTTATCTGATTCCTGTCTTCCATCTAAGACATTAAAAAAACTTTGAACAGCATTTTTATTGTGTGTCAGAAAATAAAAACTGTATTAGAATCCTCTTGACTTGCAACAAATTTTAAACACATTTGTGTAATGGATTCAAGCCATTGCAAAGACAGAGAAAGGCTACTTTTATAAGGCTCCTAAGAAAGTTACACATTATCACACCAAAACGTGTCCACTGCTGCTACATTATTTATTTTTCTTTTCTGTTTGCCTCGAGAGCAGAATACGACTCTGTTTTAGGGAATAAAACCTAGTTTGGGGATGTAAAATAAGACAAAAGCTCTTCTCATTCAACTGATTCAAACAACTCATGACATTCAATCAAAACCATTTAAATTTAGAATTTGAAGTTATATCTAACTATATATATAGATGTAACTATGTCCCTCATTTTGTTCCCCACTTGGTTTGCTTTTGCTGCAGTTTTGCTACTTCTGTTGACCTTGACTGTGACAGATTATTGCATAACTTTACACACACACAGCAGAGACAGGTGTCCAGAAAAAAAGAGTCCCGGCGAGGCACTGAGATAAATTCTGCTTTTAATGTACACCGGGCTCTCAAAACCATAATGAGCTGTGGAGTTATTAAGACATTTCATTGTTGTTTTATGATAGTTGTAGACGGTAGTTGGTTAATTTGTTAAAATTGTTTATAATATACCATGTTATCAGTGCACATGTGTTACAAAGTAGAAACATGTTAGTTTCATCTTGTCATCTCAAATTGAATGTTTTATTATGCAAGACTGATAAAAAAGATAAAGTTGAGAGTGTAACACATAAGTCACATGAAATAATTATCTGCTTTTTGTTTTGTAAAATATAGATTGTTAAAATATTTTAATATTTCATTTGGTGTACGTTTGAGAAATACTATAAAATAATTTGAGCTGCATATCTACACAAAGTATAAAATCAGGTAATTAACACCTTTTAATGCTTAATAGCCTATTGGTTATTATGGTTTCAAAAATATTTCACAGTTAGTTGCCTGATTGCTCAATGAGTAAATAAAATTCAATAAACTGTTTACTGGAGGGTTTCTGCAACTGGCAAGAGACATAATGTTTCACTCTTTCGGTTTAGAATCAAATAAACAGTCACATCAAAATTAATAACGGACTTTTACAATAAAAAGTATATAATCTGTTTGTTTAAAGTGACTGCGGCTCTGCTCGGTAAAAAGCCACCTTTCACTTGTCTCTATTTGAAACTCTAAACAGAATTTAAATAATAACAGTGCAGTCATTAAAAAGAAACAACAGAAAACAGCTTACCTTTATCAAGGCAATATCTCCTAAAACCTCCAATGATCAAATCGATAAGGTTTTCTTATAAAGCATAGAAGGAGAGCTATAATCTGTTGCAGTCAATCCAATAATCTAATTTATCTGGATTGAACTGTCCTGTCGGGAGCCACCACATGGTGGCCGGTTGACAGCAGACCTTTCTGTGGGACAAGCAGATCCAGATCCAGCGCTCTAGCTGGAGCGTCGCTCCATCCGTGACTGAAACGCTGCTTCATAGTATGTACAAGTAAAGAGCTGCCCCCTGCTGTTATGTGTTGAAAAACAAATTTAAGAAAAATAATTTATAAAAATATAAATGAAAATATAAAAACATAGCTGAAAGCAGCGCTCTGAGTGCATTATGTTCTGTGAGTTTTACCCTCAATTGGACGGTTTTAAATCTGTCTCTTTTTTATCGATTTCTATATATTTTTCTTTATAGCCTTTTGTATCTTATGCGCTTCATATGATCAGCAAACAGTTAACAAATGAACAGGGTTTGATTAATGGTGTAAATAACTGGTTACGTTAAGGTTATTATACTAGAAAAAGGGGCCAGACTATGTTCTCAATATGATTGGCTGCCAGGTCAACCCGTGTCACGTGAGAGCAAGGCTGAGCCAATAGCGGATTTCAGGGCGTGGCCAAATAAACGTCTCTGCTAGCCATCAAGCCATCATGCTAAGCCGAAGAAGCATATGTAAATAGCTTTACGAGCTCATGGAACGACACATGGGATAGATTTTTTTTTAATGATTACAGTGTCGTTTTTATTACTGTTTTGAATATATAATGTAAACAACAACTTGTGTGTAAGAGTGGCTGTTTACTTTGTCAAGAGGATTCGTTAGTTCAGCTGCCTCCGTGAGCTAGCCTGTAAGCTATCGCGGCCATCACGAGCAGCACAATAAGAAAAGCTCACAAGTCGACGTTTGAAATTTTCGCCATCATCATGGAGAAGGTATTTCTACTATTCCTCGCTCGGTGCTTTAGTTTCAGCTGAATACCAGAGTGTTCAGGGGGATATTGATCGGGCTAACTGTAGCAAATTGTTAGCTCGCTGTTCGCCACACCTGCTCCTTCTGCTCAGGCCGAACCGGCATCGATTAATGATCAGAAATGCACAGTTCTGTCCAGATGATTTCAGACACACAGCTGTAAGTTACAAGGTCAGAGTCCCTTCTTCGTCAGGCGACGCCCAGGCTTGAGTTTTTGATTCTCATTAATGTAAAGTAGTAATTAAGACCTTCTGATTTTTATTTAAATCATCTGTCAGCTCTATAAAAGCAGGATAGGATGGATAAAATACTACATGTGATCGGAATTGTTTTTTTTTGTTTGTTTGTCTTTTTGTTTAACATTCTCATCTCCCCTCAGGCGGATTTCTTGAAAGGACTTCCAGTCTATAATAAAAGCAACTTCAGCAGATTCCACGCAGACTCAGTTTGTAAAGCATCTGTAAGTAGCATTTCATTTAGCACATTTGTAATTAATAAATCGATCAACCACAGGAACAAAAGTGCATATGATTACTCCTTTTTATCTGTTAACTAAAACATATTGTAGAGAGAGATCTTTAATGGAAGCGAGTCTACAGTGTGGAGGTTCTATTAGAGCTTTCTATGAGGATAGTAAGCATCTGATTGTTTACACAAGTATTTGCATTTAAAAGTTGTTTCTGTGAAGCCACATTATTTAGTCAAAGTTGTTTTGAGTAGATTTGAAACTGTGGGTCGATGGAAGAGATCAGAGGTGGATGATTTAATCATTCTGTCTGTTATAACATCCAGTGATGTGATGAATGAATGTTTGCACATTGTTTAGTCTCATTATTTACAAAAAAAGTAAATACAAGAAAATCACAAAATATAAGCATTGAGGTTTTAAAGAGCCAGGAATGTTCTGGAACTGCAGTATTAAAAGAATTAAAAGAAAACTCAAGCTTTATAAGAATTAATGTGAAAACAGGTTGAAGGAAGTTCAGGACAGTTTGTATTTTGAAGCAGAAGAGTCTTCAGTGTTACATATTCGTACGCTGTCATGGCATCATGTGTGTCCTCTGGTTATACTGGGTCACTCGGGTCCATTAAGGGTGTAACAGGAAACGGAAGCAATATGATGGTGATATATTATGATGTTCTGTCTGCTGCGTTCAGCCAAATACAGCAGCGCTGACTGGATGCCTCTTCACTGTATGGACAGACAATTCACTGTAAAAGCAACCTAATCGATTTATATTCCATCAATGACTAATCAATAACAAGATTGAGTTTCATTTCCTTTGTTTAAGAAAAAATGAAATAAAGAAAGATCCAGAGACAACTGAAGACACGGGATTCACACTGGAGGATTATTTATGGCCTCATAAAAGTGTGTTTGATAATGAAGCTAAGTTGAAATGTATTACCTTAAATTTTAAGCTGAAAAGCAGCAGTTTATATTGAGTATATATTACACCCTAGTTTAACACATCATATATGGCACTGGATGCATTTTTATTACATTTTGATAAGGACTTAGCTATAGTTTGTAACCTTTTTCTGGTTTGTTGTGCAGAATCGAAGACCTTCTGTTTATCTTCCTACACGTGAATATCCATCTGAACAGAGTGAGTACAGCAAAATATTAAAGCCATTACTGTGTTTGAGAAGCTATGTCTGAATACTTATTACATAAATGAGGGCTAAATTATTATTTATAGCTCCCACCAATAGGAAAGAAGAGAGTCAGGGAGAAGCAAAGGACAGGTGTGCAGGGCAGGTGCGCATTTATTAGAGGAGGGGTAGTAATCAGGTGTTTGTTCTCTTAAATGCAACTCTTAAAACTTTATCTGTAAGATCTGTTAGTAATACATTGTCTTTTTGGTTTACAGTTATTGTAACAGAGAAAACAAACATCCTCCTGCGTTACCTGCATCAGCAATGGGACAAAAAGGTGAGGTTACAGGTTTGATTCCCAGAGATGTGTCATGTATTGACAGTAATTAGTTTGAAGTCTGTTTTGGCTTTTAATTAAATGAATATTCTTAGTTGTTTGATGATCAAAATAAACCTTTTTGACTGACTGCTGGAAAATCTTTTGTTGTAAACAGAATGCAGCAAAGAAAAGAGAGCAGGAACAGGGTGAAGGTGACAGCCCAGCCCCTCCAAGGAAGATCGCCAGGACAGACAGCCAAGAGATGAATGAGGATTCATAAGAATGTGTGTGTATGTGTGTGTGAGAGAAAATGCACGCGTATTTGCACATACAGGGTGTAGTCAATATAAACGTAACAAAAACAAAAGCTAATCCCAGCTGAATAAAAACTGGTGGCAGTTGTAAACAAAGGCAGGATGAATATCCTGGCATGAAACAGAGGTTGTATGAACAAAACAGTCATTTGTTGTAAAAAGATGGAGTCAGAATCCATGTTGAGTCTGATTTCATTCCTCTCAGTGACAGGAGATGTTGATTATTCCCTGTGTGGGCCTGTTTGTACGCATGCTGAGCTGTGAATGTTGTGATTGTTTGAGGTGAATGAAAACTGAGTAGATTTAGGAGACAGACTTGACAGATAAGGTCAGGCACTACTTTTAAAAGCTCTAACTTGTGTAGTCTTCTGTCCACTGGAGAGTCTGCTCGGATCTGTGAACATTTTGTTACTGTTTTAATTTTATTATACCTGTTATTGTTGTTGTTTTACGTATGGCGATGAGCTTCCTGCCAGCCACAGTGCCCACTCTGTTCCACTGCCCACTTTTTATCCACATGGGGGGCTTTGCAACATCTGGGAAAACTGTTTGAATCCATAGAACCAAGACTGCACTGTGATGAAGAGCACAAAGATGAGCCAACTCTTCCAGAATCCCCTCCTAATATGTATGTTTAAGGTGAACACTGATACCTGGAATATGTAGATTGTTGAGACGCCTAAGATTCCATCTGGCGCCAAACACTCTTATTTAGTGGGATTGTCTAAAAACATTATATAGAAATGCGAAACATCAGTTGCACAACCTGGCAATGGCACAGATAGTAAAATTATTGAGCGATAATGGGTAAAAAGGAAAAGAATGTTTAATGTTGCGTGTAAATAACTAGTTTATCCAATTAAGATTCTTTGTGTTTTCCTTTTTGTTAAATAAAACACAGCCATGGATACAGTAGAAGAGCTGTATAATGATTAAAGTGCCCCGTAGCCCAGTGGATGTTATCTGGTCTTGCATGTTGTTGTTTTCACTGCTGGGTGTTAGATTCATGTATCGCTTATTAAATTTAAGGGGTAACAAGGTCGTGTTTTCGTTTTGTGTGACTTAGAAAAGTATCAGCCAAGAGGCCTTACAATTTAATGGTTTGGATTCATTTTCGGCCCCAGCGAAGCCACACAGCTCATCTCGTTCACGTGATCATGCACGTAGAGCGTGCACAGCGATGTGCAGTAGCCAACCTGCTTCGTCTCTCATCATTCTGTTTGTTTTGGACTCATAAACTGCAACACTGAATAAAGCTTCTTGGTCTTATCTCTGCCCTGCAGATTCACATCATAGCCTCTTGTTCATTTATCGGTCACAGCAGCGGTGTGGGTTAACAGTGTGGTTCCTACCTAAAGGGGAAAAAAAAAGTCCTGTTTGTTTTTAAAGGATATAAATGTCATGCTTTTGCTCCAATAGACTGTTCAGCTTCACCTTGAGCCTTGCCCCATCTCGTGATCAGATGTTTGCTTAAATAAAGCTGGACTGAAACCTGGTTTTTGTCATGTCATATTTAAATGATTTTCAATCAAAATAAAAGCCAAACTTGTGAAAAATAACAGGTTTTCCTGGAAAATGGATTAATAGGAGGAACCTAATCATATTTCCATAAAACTTTTGTGACTTCGTCATGGTTATATGCAGCTCTTTCCTTTAATTGAACATAAACACCGTTATCAAGGCCAGTGTGGTGTTTTACGTGAGGGTGAAATGAGTTCAACAACAAAATGCTTTTGCAAAGTTTTATTAACTATTTTTCAGATTTTACAAAAATATGACAAAATAAAAGAAATAAATAATCCCATTTCCCAGTATTTTTCTTTTAAAAGTTATTTTTTTGTACATTGGAAGAGCATTTGATGTTTGTTGATGTCAGTGAGGCTTTCTATGAATATGTTTGGATTTGAGGTGAGGGTTGGTGAGAATCTCACTGCTTCACATCTAAATCCACCAGAACACGAAACATTTACTAAATTCATTCAGTCCCATTGAAAAACATTTTTCCTTTTTACTGCCAGTTAAATATCAGATGTTTCGAGGATCTACTGGTGCTTTGATGGTGAATTAGAAATCTCAGGTGAGGCTCTTTGACGGATGCCTGTGCTTGACCTCATAAAACTGATGCTGCTGCTTCAGAGAAAAGAAGGTGTTTTCTATGAAACTCAAAGCTGTTCAACATCTAATTAAGGCTTATTCTTTTTAGCTGCCTTGAGTACAAAGACAAAAATCTTTTTATTTTCAATTCTAAGTTTTACCTGAAAGGATGAAACTGCTCACAAGGTGAGACCCAACTCCTGTTCAATGATACAGCAGCATCAGTAAAAACCTCCATCGCAGCTTTCTGCTTCTTTTGTGAGAGTTTACAGATGATAAATGAACTTTCTACATCGTGACGTCCTTCAGCCCAGAAATCTAAATGCTGCAAACATGGAAGCTGTTGACACTGAGCTCAAACATCTACATCTGTTCCCTTCAACAAAGTCAGTTCCAGCCTTTGTATTCTCATTTTACATTTAGAATAACCAGAGATAAATAAAAACAACACTGTATACCGGCAGTACAATTATATTTTTTCAGCATCACTATCATTCTGTTGATTATTTCTATTGCTTTTCGCCTCTCTAGAAAAGTACCTCTATTCTGTTATTTAACTGATAACTGGACAAACATAAAAGGCTCATGAATGAAATAGGCACAAAATAATAATTAAAACAGTTTCAAGCTCTTTTCATTGTGGATAAATATAGATTCACATTAAAAAAGGAGATCTCAGGGAACTGATGGAGGAGTTTAAGGGACTTGGACACAATGATGGAAATAAAGCAGAAACTGAAGGTGGTGATATTAGTCAGAACTTATTGTATTACAGCTTCATCTCAGTGTTATTGCCAAAGTCCTTGTTGGAGGTGAAAGTGTGTAAATGCATAGTTGATGTTTCTGTCTCATCTCACAGTACAGTGCAATGGCCGATGTCCTAATGTGCGTTTCATTTAATGCATTAACTCTGAAACTGGACTGGTGCAAAGGGTTAAAGGTCATGAATAATATCAACTACATATTTTTGAGCTGGCACTATCTTTTGGAGGGAATTTATTGGAGTTTATGAAGGATGATGGGCTGAGAGACATCAGATGGTATAATCAGTACAGGACTGAGCAAAAAATCTTTGAAATCCCTTCAATTTAAAGCCTAAATCTGTTGGAGAATCCTGCACATCTCAGATATTATTAGAAAATAATAAAAAAAAAACACTTTGGATATAAAAAGAATTTGCAGGAGACTCATAATGAAAAAAGAACAACTACAATAAAAATAAGCCCAAGAGAATATTCTACAATCAAAGAGCTGCTGACAGCCAGGTTTATGAAAAAAATAAATAAATAAAAAGCTTTTGCATAAGATAATAATGACTCAGGCTGGTTTCAGGTTTCTGAAGAGAGAGATGTGTCCTTATGCAGGTCGTCGAGTGTCAGTTCAGGTTTCTCTTCTTTTTCAACTCATTTGCCAAGTCTGGCTGGAGTGTGTGAAATGAAGCACCATCTGTGTTTACAAGGGGCTCTACGGGCTTGGATGGAGAACAGCGCGCAACAGGCATCCATGTTCCACTTTCTCTGAATCACCTTTATTTATTTTTTTGTGTCTCTTCCATTTTATCTCAGGGAAAAATACTGGCACTGACAGCTTGACTTACTAAGCTCTTTACTTTGTTTCCAAACAAATCGGTCACTGGAAGGGAGGAAAGTGGAAAGCTCAGGCATCAGCTCTGCTTTTTAAAGTAAAGCTGGTGATCTATCAGAATGAGGGTTAATGAGGGGCTTTTTGTGATGATTGATTATTAAAACACAGATTCATATTGCTTTTTAATTTTTCTGCTTCAAGACAAGAGGCCCAGAAATTCTCACACTGAAAAAAAAAGAGATAAAATGGTAATTTGCTTTAAAAAAATTGCGTAATAGTTAATTATTTCACACCACCGATAACGTTTTAGCCTATTTCTTCCACCACTGGTTATTTTCTGAGGCCACCGTGATGCTTACAATTTCTGACTAAAAGGAAATCAAGAAATTTGCTTTAAAGGCTTAAAATATTCGAAACGCAGCTCATGCATTTCTTTACGTACTGCAGACAAGGAAGAATTTGAATGTGTTTTTATTCGGTCTTGATAAAAGGGCGTACATCGGTCTTATAAAGCCTGGTTTTTGTGTCTCTTGATAAAAACCAAATCGACGGTCATCCCTCATCGACTTCATCTTTTCCTCTTTGCTTCAGGTACCCGACAGCACAGAAGAAACGTCAGACCTTTTCTCACAGTAAGCACATTGACTCTGGTTGATGATGTAACCAAAGGAGACTTTTCTCTTACTCAGCCTCTAGATTCTGGAGCTGGCTGGGTCCAGGTCTGCTGCGTGTCCATTTTCAGACCCTTCTCCTGGGGGTGAAGGGATCTCATCTGGAACACCGTTCAGGTCAGATCGCAACGGTTGTTTCTCTGAAGTTTGTGATGATGATGATGATGATGATCCATCTCCAGATCTGGGCCCTGGAGCCCCATTTACACACGTTCCCCCTTCAGATTTCCCAAAGTTAAACAGCTTCCCAGGGTTGAAGGCCTTACTGGGTGACTGAGAACGCTCCTGAGAGCTGCTACCTGATTGTGAAAATGATGATGATGATGCTGTCGCTGTGGCGTTGGTGCCTGCAGCTGCAGCAGAAGAGGCTGCAGCACCTTCCTTCTTATTCTCAGGTGATTTGAGGAATTTGAAGCTCAGAAACCCGGGAAGTTTAGGTTCACTGCCGGTGGGCGACTGAGGGGAGCGGGCGCCACTCGAGGAAAATTTACTCTGCAGTGGAATGATCTGTTTGAGCTTCATCACGTTATTATTAGCCAACAGGGAGCTGGGTCTCTTGGGTTTGTCTGAACCGCTAGTCCCTCCTCCACCTCCACCCCCAGACCGAGATTTGCTTCCATGATTTTTATCGTGGTGGTGATCCCCAGAAGAGTCACCTTTACCGTCGTCCCGCTCCCTCTCTCTACGGGCCAGATGCTCCGCCTGCCTCTGTCTCTCCTCCTCCTCCCTCTTCCTCCTCTGCAGCTGCTGGTAATGCTGCTGTGCCTGCCGCTCGTGCTTCTGCAGAGGAAGAAAAAAAAAACTCACTCAGTGAGTTTACTAGAATCAGCACTGCTAACAGTTTTAAAATTTGCACTGCTAACCTTCAAGTTCCTTACAACAAACAGAAAACTGCACCAGTACAGCAGCAGCCACTTCACTTTCTTAATACACGAGCTGCAATAAAGCTTTTGACAATTATAACAACCTAATATTGCCTTATAATTTACCTTAAAGGCCTCCCTGCGTTGATAATCCAGTTTAGCCATCTCCTCTTTGACCCATGTAGGAATGTCAGGGATTGCTACATGGATGATGTACTTCAAGAGAATCGCAAAGTGCTGAAATATAAGTTTTATAATCACTATTTTCACATTCTAATCATACATCAGAAAACATCCCACTACTTGAAAATATGAAATAATAAAGTAATTTCTGTACAAAAACATGTGAGCTGTAGAATCGTCCTTCTGGTACATCTGACTTCTTTATTAGGTCAAGACAGAGCTGCAAGCTATTCAGCTCGTTCAGTTATATACTGCAACAGAGTGCACAGCTGACGGGACTCCGATTTAAAAATACTACAAGCCGGAGAGACACGGAATCACTTTTAAAAAAGGGTTTTCTTCAGAAACACATTCAATTTGACAATTAATTGACGTTTTGATTTTACCAATAAGAAAATCTGCAACAAAATATATTTTGCTGATGTGTTTGTTACAGATTTAATCCAATAAAGAGGAACGAGTCGTGGTACCTCGAGGATGACGATGGAGATGATGGCCATCTCAGGACTGAGCCATGGAAAGAGGCGCTGCAGCTGACCGCACTGACCAATCAGGTAGCAGTTCACTATGATGGCGATCAGGCCCATGGCTTCCATCACAGTCTGGGAAGGAGAAACCAAAGACTCTGCTGTTCGACTGTGTGCTTCGTTTAAATCAGCAAAACTTTTCATTTATTTAACTGAAGTTTCCTTTGAACCAGATTTTAACAGACACATTAAATGTCATTATTACACGCTGCAGCAAATGTTAACACTTCTTGCATAACTATAAGATGTCTATGACTTTCAAAGCCATTACGCCTACACACCATATGATACCATCATGAGAATATTTAATTTGTCCCTGTAAAGCAAAAAGCCTCATAAATCAGTTTGTAAACTTTCCGAGTGATTCTCCTACCTGCCACTGGCCGATGCTTTCCACTCGGATTCCAAACGGCCTCTGCAGCCCCGTGCACAGCTTAAACGCATCACTACGGATCTCAATGATGTTGTTGATGAGCGCACACATGGCGGCCAGAGGAAAAGCGGAGGAGAAGAGCACCACGTAACCGAACTGGACAAACATCTCCTGGTAGTCATGGAAGGTGTCCTAAAAGGGACAATTTGGTGAATTAAACACCAACTATAACATGAATTTGGTGTTTATGAGAATTTTCTGCTTTTATCAGTCTACAATTACAGACACTAGAAATGATTTCAAGCACATGTTACATTTTTACTCAAAATTATTCTGTATTTCTGCTAAAGAGGAAAAAATAAAATAAAATGACATTGTGCATCTTTTTTAAGTCAAAAATAAAATGTATGAATGATTTTGGGGAAGTGTTTAAAATAACACTCGGATTATTTTGGACTGGAAACTTTACAAGTTGGATTAGCAGAGAATCCTTACAGGGTATGTCTGCATGCAGCTCTCCATCTCAGCCTGAGCGAGTGTGGTGCTCTCCGTCTCCTCGGGAGGATCCATCCACGATTCTCTTTTGGTTTTGGTCTCAGTCCTCTCTGAGCTCTGGCCTCTTCTTTTGTGACGCAGTACTGTGCTGCTTTCAGAGGTGGAGGGCAGCGGCGCAGTGCTGCCAGCAGCAGCAGCAGCATTAATTCCCTCAGTCCCTCCTCCTCCCGAGTCTTTTACATCATGGATTCCATTATCGTCATCATCATCGCACATTTCAAACACAGACACGGGGTCCATTCCCTTTTCCACCATGGTGGGGCTCCCTTCTTCCAGGAAACTGTTTTCCATGGGGGCTCCACCACAGACGGCCCTTCTGTCCACCTTAATAACACAAACAACCCACAACAGCTTGTGTAACAATTATTACTATCTTAAATTCAGAAGGTGAGGAAACTAACGTGTTGTACCTTCTCTATGAAACTGACTTTCCTCAGCTTCAGACCACAGTCAATGAGATTTTCCTCCTCTGTCTCACCTTCACTGAACCTCCCACTGTCAGCCTCATCTCTCTCACCTTCCTCCTCTTCATCAGGCACTCCACATCCTCCATTCAGACACTTTTTCTCCCTGTAAGGAGTTAAAGGGACGACCAGACGTCAAACAAACGGAGTGTGTAAACTGCTCACAGTGGTGTTCAGAGGATCTATTCACTAAGAGTCTGACAGGTGTGAATCAGAACAGCATGCGGCACACAAACAATGGCAGGAAAGATAAAACGACTGTCTGTTTGAACTCTGGCAGCCATGTTTGTAATGACACTGTGAGTGTAAATGATCAGTGTCAGTTTCTCTGCATGAATCACTTCACCTTCTCATTTATCATTTCATGTTTACAGCACAGATTTAGACTTTTAATAATGTGACCTTCGTTCTGGCTGCCCCATTCTGGGCCTGGTGCCTCTCAGTCCAGGTCCTGGCATGGTCTGATCTGTAGGAAAAGCCTGGGCTTTTCCAGCTGCTAGCCGGGCATATTTTAGCAGCACTGAGAGTAACAGGTCCCACACAGCTCTCAGACTGAGCTCCCCCAGCTTGTGGCGCTCGTACAAGTAAGGTTGCAGCACTTCCTTCACATTTTGAAGGAACTGACGGATGATGAGAAGAGTGGCCAGCATCTGCCAAAGACAGGACACGGAATCAGGAAACTAACAAGAACTTTTATCACATTACCCCAACAGGTGAGGTTAGATAAAGACTGCAGGACATAGAAAACACACAGGAGGAGATATCGCCACAAAATCTATAAAAAACACAATTAATTATGCTGATGGTATCCCAGAGGAAATTACAGACAGAAGAAAAAGGTTATAGGTTCCATTTGTATTAAAACTGTCAAATGTATGCGATGAAATAGACTTCAAAGCTAAAACATATGACCAATAAGAAACTGTTTAGACTCTAATACACTTCGTGTTACCATGGAAACAACTAAAATCACTTTATGTTTTAATTAATACTTTGATAAACACTCAAGTCAACAACTTATTTGCAGAAAAGGAATTTCACAATTTATCACTCACAGGAAGCTAAAAAAGCGTAAACAAATATGGCGGTATGTGTAGATGAATGAGCAGCAAAATCAATGAAACGCAGACAGATACAACTAAACATTAAAGGACAAACAACTGATTGCACACATTCTGTCAGCCATTGCCTTTTCCAATGCAAAGAAACTTTAGAAAAAGGAATGTTTCGTACCTCCTTCAGGCGCTCCATGTCTTTGAGGTAGAATCCAATGTAAAAAAGGCTGAGATAAGAATTTACAAACTGAAACTGCCAGAAAAAGAAGCAAAATGTCACAGAAAAGTCAGTTGTGTAAATACATTTGGAAAAAATAAGACCAAATCTCAACTGCAGTGAGAAAATAAACTTACAAGAACCATTTTGATGATGAGATTTTTCTCATAGGCACTCTGGAGTCTGTAGTTTTCTATGGCAACACAGAAAATATTATTATTAAACAGCAGTTTTATGATGTCATACAGTACAAATCTAATTCCTAAAAAAGTTTGGAATCTATAAAATGTAAATAAAACAGAAAACAGTGATTTTTTTTTAATATCATAAATCTATATTTTATTCCCAATAGAACAAAAATAAATCTGATTTTGAAACAGACATTTTACCATTTCATAGAAAATATTCCTCCTTTCCAAAAAAACAAAAAAATCAAATTTAGGCATAATAGAAAAGTTTTCCACTTCGTCTCAGACCATTTTAAAGGCTCTTTTGTTTCTGCCATCAGATTCGACAATGAGTTAATATTTTCTTTAAAATAGTGAAACATCTTAGTTTTAAGACTTTTTCTGTTCCACTGGTAGTAAAATAGTAGTAAAATATGGGTTTATGAACTTTGCAAGCTCTTATATTGTGTTTCTATTTACATTTTGAAGAGTTTTCTAACTTTTGGAAATTGGGAGTTGTAAGAAATAAACTGAGAAAATCGATTCTCACCCATGTCATTAAGCCAGCAGGCAATTTTCCTGTACACCTCGTCACATGCAGTCACAGTGATAGCTAGCATGATTTTGGGGATGAAGCGAGCAAGCCGAGGCATTTCCTTGATCCCCATCACAAACTCCTGCAGGACACATAAGTAGCTTTTCATCAGTTGACCACACAAAGAACTAATTCAGCTACCACTGATATTTAGTGTATTATTTGTGGTTGCATCATTATATCTTTTATAAACTGAAACTTTGAAAGCTAAGAAATTTCAAATTAGCAAAAATTGCTGTCACATTAAATAAGCAGGGATACCAAACCAACAGATGACAGGTGACTGACCTGCAGCTCAAAGCAGATGAGCATGACCAGGAAGACGAAGCAGAGACAGAGGATGCAGATGGGCAGGCTGACCAGCCATCTGAACACTCGCCTCCGCCATGGAGGATAGTAAAACTCCTCACGTCCTGTTATCGGACTGCAGCGCTTGATTCCCTGCAGACAGAAAACATGAAACAACATGAAACAGGAGAGCAGCAGACAGAAAGTCAGAAGGAATCAGAGCTTTAGTTGCTCAGACCCGGAACTGAGGCCGTGGTTCCTCCAGGGACTCGGCAGGCGTGTCCAGCGTTCCCCACTTGTACGCCAGTTCAGCTCCCCTCCTCTTCCACCGCTCCAGAAAAAGAGTGGCCCAAACCACGTTAAAGAGTGCAAACACCACGCAGCAGATGTCTCGACTCGTCTGAAGACAGCAACAGGAAGAACTCTGTCACTCAATCCTCCACGGAGAGGTGATGGTTTTTGGTATTAAAGGGTTTTCTGCTCACCTGATCAGACTCAGTGAGCATCCAAAGCACAAAGCCGATTACAGCAGGATATAACATAGAAGTGGTGTAGAAGCCCAGCCAGGCAAAATACATGGCAATCTTCACCCCGAAGTAGTCACAGATATCATCTGTAAATACCATCAATAAAAGAAACTTAAGTCAACATTCTGATATAAAACCTGCGATAAAGAAGAGATCAAAGACATACAAGAAAACAGGTAACTCAAAGTGGTTTATTTTGTTTTGTGATTACTCCCGTGTGTGAAACACAGACCTAAAGGCTGTTTCTCACAAACAGCCTGAACCCACGACTTCATCAGCTGACCAAGAATTCTTTGCTCATGAAGAGGAAATATCTGCTGGATCACACCTCTCGCTTTCAACTCCAGAACTAAAAAGCACAAAAACATTCAAAGTGTTTAATCAAGAGCAACAAATCCATTATTATTTGGAATATTAGTTAAATATCTCTATGTTTAGCAACAATGTGCTGTGAAGGAATCCTGCTTACTGATTGGCTGGCCCTCCAAGAAGCTGATATTATGAAGAACCTCCCCCTGTTTGGCACGTAGATTGTCCAGCCAGTATTTAATGATGCTCTGCCTCTCCTGCAACAACCATAGAAGCAAATGACATCAGAGACACTTACATGAACATATTAGCTGCCTCTCTGTGTGTGTTTGAGTGTGAGACACTGACCTGTGAAGTGAAAAAGCACAACTCGCTCTCAATGTTTTCATAAATATAATCCTCTTCACAGGAGAAGCTTCTTGTTCCTCCACCGAACTCGGGCTTTACTGCCTTCCTCAGTCCCATTTCCTCTGCACCCCGCAGCAAGCTGCAACATCAACATTTGACCCTTTGAACATTTTAAAACTGACTTTCAATTCTTATAATCTGTCTCAGTGATGCACTGAAAAAGCAAAGGAGCATTATGATTCCTCAAATATAAACAACCGTTTCTGTTATTTTACTTATGCAAAATAATCACTAACTTTGTTTAAAACTTAAGATGTTGTGTTTGGTCTGTTTATAGTAAAATGTTCATATTTAGGTGCAAAACTTCCTCTTTTTATCTGATTTATACTCACAAAAACCTTTAATGTAAAATGGTTAGAACACATTTATCTTTAAATCAGGATTTGCTGTTTGTTTCTTCATTCATTTTAAAATAAAGTTTTTAACTAGATAACAGGAAGTTTGGGGATGTTGCTAAGTTCATTATCATAAAAAGCTAAAAATAATCTTCCCTTGAAACGCCACATTATTTCCATATAATATTAAACTTCCTTTAACTATGTTCGTTTTCTACAGCACAAACAGAAATACGGTAATGTTAAACTCTAAAATTAGCAACATTTGTCCTTTTTTCCTGTAAATTCTTCACCTCCTCTCATGTTGTATCAACCCAACCTCCTCTCGTGTCTTTTTCCAGCCACTCTGTCTCCTCTCTGCTCCAATAAGTCTTCATCTGCCTGTTTACAGAAGTTTTACCTTTTCTGTGCCTCGTCTCGTCTCTCACCATCTTTCTGTCCTTCCCAGCATCCTCTCTGTTCCCTTCATGCCAACAGCTCTGCTTGCTCTTTAATGTTCATGCAGATATAATAACATATAATACAACTAAGCACATCTTAGGCATTACACCCAACCATCATTACATGCAGGTAGGGGGAGTGCAGACAAGTATAAACATCCCTGCAACATCGAATACCACTGAGTGCAGAACATTATCCCTAAATCAACCACTTTAAGCTGTTTACTAGTGTACAACCTTTAGCTGTGGCCAGTAATCTTAATGAGCCACTTCTTCTTCTATGTAATTAAAAGTTTTAACCTCCGTCCCTAAACACAGATGGTCTTAGGTTAAGTCAAAGGAAACTTGTGGAGTAAGCTAACCTTGTAAAGAATCAAAACACTGCTGAGGAGGAACATTTCTTGCTTTCTGAAGGTTTCATTTAGCAGGCATAATGTGCAATTTAAAATCTCAGCAGAACAGGCCAGAACACAACAAAATGCACCGTCAGATCAGAGTAATAGATGTTGTGTCAAGTAAAAAAAAAATAAGCAGGAGCTGAAAACACCATGTGCTACAGAGTAATTAAAAACCTAGTAATACGTTTTCTGCTGAAGCCGTTTTAAAGCAGTGGGTGTCTTTCTAAAGTGGTTTCCAGTTGTCTTCATGTCTGCATCCTTATCTCAGAACAAGAATCTCTCACCTTCAGTACCAGCCAACTATTCCATCCTGCTGAACCCAGATCAGGTTGCAGGGACAAAAGTCTAAGCTGAGATCTTCAGAACTCCCTCTCCCCAGTTTCCTACCCCAGCCTTATTGTAGAAACAGATGTTTTCCAACACCAGCTGAGAGACTATCATCTTTTCAGTACATTCTGGGTCTCCCCAGAGCTTCCACACTGTGGGACACCTCTGAAACATCGATCCAGGGACGCATCTAGAAAGAATAATCCCCAAATGTTTGGACCAACACAACTGGCTGGCAGTGACTCTTCACTAATCCTCCAAACTGTATCCCACCAAACCCATTATCATGTCAATTACCCACTATTCTACTCCTACTCATTAATAAAACACTTCATATAACAATATACTCCTTGATTTAAGGCAGAAACTGGTTCTGTCAGCCAAGAATCAATCCACTCTTTCTCAACTGAAGAGTCTTAAACTTTGAGGAGTGAAATCTAATCCTGACTGCTTCACATCAAACTGAAGTTACATTTTCTGTAAAAAGCAAAGAAGCAATAAGAGGCTGAATTAACTGGAAATCATCCGCCACTTGGCTAATTTTAACAGTTATGAACAAATTTGATAATATTTAATGGAATTCTTGGTAAAGTCCATTTTTTTTTGTAGAAGTGAATCTGACTTACTGTCAGCAAGGTAAACCAAGCTCCCACTCTGGCTGTACGTGTGTCAATAAGTCTTAAAATCTTATTTTCCATATTTCTTTCTTCTTCCCTGATCCTCCAGATGAAGCCAGTTCAGGTTTTTAGATGAGGACTCTGCATCTTTAATCTGGGTGGGGTGTCTTTTTGGACTCATCATAGTGGTTGTGGACTGGGCCTTGTAGGAACAAATCAAAGGCAAACTGCCGCTGACACCAGAGCTCCAGGTATTCCCAGGGTACTTGAAGCTTTCAACCATTATAATGAGGTAATTCATTGAGTTTTAAAGGACAAGAGTTAACTCAGGGGTTTACAACAATTAAATGAACAAATATTTAAAAAATCACAGGCTAATGAAAGCTAATGAAACAAGGTGACACACCTGCACATAGCTAATAAAACAGGGACAGTAGTATTCAAAGTCATGACTTTCCAAGGTGAAGTTAAGAAAATTGAAACTTTCTGGGTTACTGTAAGATTTAGGCCAGCCCACCTAACAGCAGGTTGTCATGTGTTTGTTCTAAGAGCTGCTGGGTCAGATAGCAATCATTTTTTTCTTGAGCATTTTAAGTAAAACCCACTGGCGCACTTTCAGAAAGCCCTCAGTCCATTTACCCTGAATCCTCCTCAACAAAACTATCTTCTTTCTTTCTTATTTCTTCTTGATAATCAGTCTTTTCTTAATAAAACTTTATATCCAGAGCAGATTCTACCTGGGGTGTAAATTAATAAATGTACAGTCAGCAAATACAGCTTCAACATCTGTCCCCAAAATCAGTATAAAATAAAAATACAGCTGCCTTGACCAGATTGTATTTGTGTTCATGCAACACACTCAGCTGTGAAATTAAAATGACTCAATCCCAATGTTCCTGATTCTTTGTTTCCAAACAAAGGACTGCACACTAAGACTAAATACAATCCAAACTTGGCTGCACTTTTCAAAATAAATCTCTAATTAAATGGGCCGCTCTGCAGTCAGAAGCAGAGAAATGCACCAAGCAGCTTGGCACTTTCACTAATGATTCATCCCATATGAGCTAAACTGCTGTGCCTCCTGTAGCAGCAGCTAAATATGAAACCAAGACAAAGGAAGTTCCTATTTAACACAGAACAACATAGATATTTCAGTTATTTACATATTCCCCCTCCTCAAACTATCATGTTGTATCATCCACCAGCACTTTGTTCATGTTTGCTCATTTAAGTCTCAGTGGAGGAAAGTTACAGCTGCGACTTCTTGGCTCAGTCGAACCCGAGGTGATGAAGTGATTAATTCAAACAGACACCGTTTAAAAAGCACTTACAGCACCACCTGTACCAGGTCACAACAACTGAGCTGATAGTTTGAACAGGAAGTTTCAGGTAGTTGAAGCTGAGAGCGAAGATTTAAATCAAGTTATTTAATATATATGTAAATCTAGATGTGAGTCAGTGAGAGATGCTTTTTTTTAGTTTAAGAGTTGAAGCTAAAAGGATCCACTTAAAAATTACATCAAGTTTTAATGAGATGTTTCTTTTTTTGGACAGAGATTTCGATGCAGATGTCATTACTTCTGGACTTCTGGATGGAGTCAGGCCCGTTTTTACCGTACTGAGCAAAGCTTGTGTTATCATGACTTTGTTTTTAGCACACGGATATAAAATACCTTGTTTTTGTTCGACTGACTATTACTAAAAACACAGTAAAAATTTAATTGAAATTCAGGATATTTATTCTTATCTCGTAGACAAAATGACTTGATGATTGACTGAAAATCTAAAGAGAAATGAAGCGACAGTAACAGCTGCAGCGCTCTACTTAAGGAATGAATAACAAAAGAGGTGGATGAGTACAAACAGACAGATCTTTTTAATCATCTCCTCTTACTTTTCGTATGTAGCGGTGACGAAGAACGCGTAGACCCCCGTGTGCTTGTGGTGTCGGATTTGGATGATGAGTTCTGGGATTCCCAGCCGGATGTGGTTCAGTAACCACAGTAACGTGTGGTCATCCGTAGCGTCTGTAACAAAACAGAAAGATAAAAATACATTTTTCATATTTTACCATTGATGCATGAAGAACAAGCAATGTGCTTCCACAGACAATGAGTGTTTATTCCTCAACAGCAGATGCAGGTTATCTTCTATTGCAACCCTAATTTTCACCTCTTATGACAGATTCATTCTTTGAGATAAAGACAGTTAGCATCTTAAAGGATATTAAGAAAATGACATTTTCTCAGATATAAAACTGTAAAAATAATCCAATCTGTGGTTGTTTGTGAGCGCCTGACCTGCAAATGTCATGAGGACATCACAGTTTTCTGTGGGGACTGTTTTCATCCAAGACTTATGAGACATGAAGTGTCTCCCAGCCTGCAGCAGCCGCTTTCCAAACAGCTTATCTAAAAGGCAGAGAGATGGAAAAGGAGAAAAAAAACAAGGAGAGTCACCTTTTCACAGTCATCTAGTGTAAAGATCAGTGACATTTATAACACTGTCAAACCTCTTCCCCTGCTGTCCAAACGAACAAAGACACATTAAAACAAATAAAATGGTTCAACAGAGCAGATTTAAATGTCACAACATTAGACTGAACACACGAACATCCTGCTGAAACCTGCAGCTATTTATCAGTGTTGTTATATTCCACAAAGTACTTCAAAATGTTATAATAAAATCTTCAAAGTTAGAATAGAGACCTGTAAACACATCTATGAGAAATAAATAATCATGTGCACAAACAGTCTGACAAATCCTGTTTCATTCTAAACACAAAGCAAAGATTTGTAATGGTTTTAGTGTTATATTGTGTTTTCAACATAAAGGTGAAGACATGAAAACCCTTAAATCTCACTTTATTTTTTAATAACATCAACACTTTTGAATGTGGCATCATAACACATTAATGTTGGTTAATGTCACAGTTACGTTTGAAACATTTAATTCTAGAAAATTTGGAGCTTTGAGTTACTTTATAGTGTGTTCCTATAAGCGCTCCACATAAACACCAGTGTTATCAGACCATCAGAGTGCAACTTGTTTCCATTTAAAATGAGTTATAAAGAATTTTTCTTTTTTTAACAGCTGATTATTATTCTGTTTATTAATCCCAGGAGTGAGAATTTACTGTACCTGATTAATGATCTATAACAGAATGAAGTTCATTAGGAAATCTGTGCACAATTTACCAAAAGAGCAGGATGGAGTTCCTCAGCCTCCAGGCTGCATCATAATCAACATTATACTATGATGTTTGAATAAAATACACAAGACGAGTTTTCCTTCATCACTCTTGGACCCTGCAGAGTTCATGTTCATGCAGATACTTCAGTGCACAGAGTTGAAATGTTACCATGTTCTATACTGTGTAGAACCCAGATCACGCTCAGCTGTCCCGAGTTTGAGAAAACTGTTTCCCTGCTGCTGAATAATAATGACAGCAGCCTGGAGAGAGTTCCCATCCGTCAGCAGCTCTAACCACTGAGACGAAGACTAACGCCGTTTTCTAAAGATCACACGCGTGCGCATTTAGCTACACCAGCATTCATCACATACTACACGACTATTTCTTTAATAGAAGTAGAAGTGCGTCCAGATAAAACAGAAATTGTAAAATATCCTTTTAAACAGGTTTTAAAACTTTAGTTAAAGTGGACAAGCACAGACACACACAGAGGTCAAAGTCATGACGGGCCATAAATATCACTATGATGTCACCAAGCAGTGATGCTGTAACAGCGTGTCAGTGTGGGCTGCAGACCCAGTAAACACCTGTCATACAAATCAATCTTTGTGCCGCTGCTCATTGTGTCCTTCTACTTCCTGGAAGTGGAAAACAAAGCTGTAAATATATTTAAACTAAATACACGAGAAGCTAAACTGTTGCATGGAAAGGAACTATATTTTGTTTCATAAACTTTCACTGAGACAGTTGGTTTCTGTCTGATGAAAGTATAGAAGTTTTTAAAGACTCTCAAGTGTTTCTTCTTTTGAAACACAGCTAAATATAAGCGGGAGTAGAAGCAGGTGACACAGAGACGCTTGATTCTTATCCAGTTATTATTTCTAAGACTCGTCTATTTCTTTCTAAAAGGATCAAATATAAAAAGTTATAGTTGTTTATCAGAATCCTTTTAAAGCACGTGAGTTACAAACTTCTGTTTATATCTGTAGAGAATTTACTTTTACAGCAGCATCATTTCTTACTGTAAAAACCTAATCTTTTTCCCCCCTGAGGAACATTTTCAAACTGGACAGAAAACAGAACAAGATGTTTGACTTTTTAAACTTGAATCAGTCTTTTAGTTCAGGAACATGACCGTTTGCTCAAATGTGCTTTAGATAAAATTCTGCAGGAGCTGCTGCAACATGACAGAAATTTAAATGAGTTCTGCATTCATCACTGAGGGCAACACACAAACACACACTCCAGAAAACAGCCAGTGAATTGGTTTCAACATTTTTAGACTTCAATTTATGCATCCAAGAATTGTCTGCTCAGGCAATTTGCATGTATTTCTGAACTTGTTTCCAGGTTTAATATTAACAGTCATTTCTACACCACGGATTAAGGTTTTACTGCATGGGTGAGGACTGCCTGCCACATCGGTGTCTGTTTATGCATAATATACCTATAAGCTCTCAGCAAAAGACTGTCAAACATAAAGAAATATAAATATCTCTGTGTAGCGAATGCGATCACCTCTACGAGATTTATTCAGCTTGTTGGTCTGATTCAGGTGTGTTAAGAAAACTAAAATGAGCAGCAACTGTTCCAGGGAAGAGTTACATGGTAGAGACATGTCAAACAATCAGAGTGTACGCAATCGTTGGGTCAACAACAAACTCCTCTGAACACCAGCTGTTTGGTCAAAAGTAGGTCAGTGAACAGGACGATGGCTCGAGCAGGAACAGCAGCAGACCTACAGTAAAGATTCTTACAACAATAAAAAGAATTAAAGTGGTTTGGTCAAAGTCAACACATATACTGATACTAATGCTGTTGTTGGATCCTTAATACATTCTCATAATCTGTAATTACCTCAAGTGGCCTTGGGAAAGAGCCAAAATTCTACACAAAAGAATGAAGAGGACATAAAGAAAATGATTAGTTTAAGCAATTGATGCTAAAGGAGATTTCTTCAATCTTTTGAATCAGGAGACGTAGTTAGTATTCCATCTGTCTTTCTGTATTACGGTTAGGGTTAAATAAATAACAATGCAACAGTTTTGTTGATTTATAAATACCTGACATCCTGACCTGTTGAGAACTAGATCATTTTTTTATATTTCATCCATAAAACCTTAGAATTAAGATATTATGCACTAACTGTGACCATGGTTGTTTTGATACTAAAATTCTCACATAACCTTTTTTTGAGGAAAAACATAAAATCAGATAATTTTCATGTTAAAAAGTGCCTTTGGTCCTTGAACAGAAAGCAGGTCGTTGCAGAGTAGCTTAGACCAGGAGGATGCAGATAAATCCTAAATGACTCCGAGCCTTCATAGAGAGATGACTGTTACAGGGTTAATGCTTATCAGACCACAGACAGGCAGGAGCAGCACACAGGATGTCTGCGTGTGATCTGAGCTGCTTTTTGAAGTATTTCTCAGGGATGTTTGTGTGTCGGGCGTCTCTGTGTGTGTATGTCTGATACAAAACATCAGATTAATCGAGTGTAAATTTTCAAACGAAGAGTATAAATGAAGGTCATCAGTGAAATTTAAAGATGCTTTTATTGTCTTCAGTGGCTGTTAGTGTGCTGATAACAAGCTGGTCTGTTTGATTTGCTGAAGCTTTATGTCAACAGTTACTGTTTATTTTCATTATTTTTTTTACAACAAAGATGGAAGTTACAGAGTCAGTTTACTGTTACATTCAGAATCTTTGAGTTGAGCGTTTTTGTTGACAGAATTATTTGTAATGCAACAATTTATCCAACCCTCCTAAATCCATCCTATATCCATCCATCCATCCATCCATCCATCCATCCATCCCTCCATCCATCCAATATCCATCCATCCATCCATCCATCCATCCATCCATCCTATATCCATCCATCCCTCCATCCATCCATCCAATATTCATCCGTCCCTCCATCCATCCATCCATCCATCCATCCCTTCATCCATCCATCCATCCATCCATCCATCCATCCATCCATCCATCCATCCATCCATCCATCCAATATCCATCCAATATCCATCCAATATCCATCCATCCATCCATCCATCCATCCATCCCTCCCTTCATCCATCCTATATCCATCTATCCCTTCCTTCATCCATCCATCCAATATCCATCCATCCATCCATCCCTCCCTTCATCCATCCTATATCCATCCTATATCCATCCATCCATCCATCCTATATCCATCCATCCATCCATCCATCCATCCTATATCCATCCATCCATCCATCCATCCATCCCTTCATCCATCCTATATCCATCCATCCATCCATCCATCCAATATTCATCCGTCCATCCATCCATCCATCCATCCATCCATCCTATATCCATCCATCCATCCATCCATCCATCCATCCCTCCCTTCATCCATCCTATATCCATCTATCCCTTCCTTCATCCATCCATCCAATATCCATCCATCCATCCATCCCTCCCTTCATCCATCCATCCATCCATCCATCCATCCATCCATCCAATATTCATCCGTCCATCCATCCATCCATCCATCCATCCATCCCTTCATCCATCCTATCCATCCATCCATCCATCCATCCATCCATCCATCCATCCATCCATCCATCCATCCATCCATCCCTCCCTTCATCCATCCTATCTCCATCCTATATCCATCCATCCATCCATCCATCCATCCATCCATCCATCCATCCATCCATCCTATATCCATCCATCCATCCATCCATCCATCCATCCATCCATCCATCCATCCATCCAATATCCATCCAATATCCATCCAATATCCATCCATCCATCCATCCATCCATCCATCCCTCCCTTCCTCCATCCATCCATCCATCCATCCATCCATCCATCCAATATTCATCCGTCCATCCATCCATCCATCCATCCATCCATCCCTTCATCCATCCATCCATCCATCCATCCATCCATCCATCCATCCATCCATCCATCCATCCATCCCTTCCTCCCTCCATCCTATATCCATCCATCCATCCATCCATCCTCCCTTCATCCATCCATCCATCCATCCATCCATCCAATATTCATCCGTCCATCCATCCATCCATCCATCCATCCATCCATCCCTTCCTCCTTCCTATATCCATCCCTCCCTCCCTCCATCCCTTCCTTCATCCATCCCTTCCTTCATCCATCCATCCATCCATCCATCCATCCATCCATCCATCCATCCATCCAATATCCATCCAATATCCATCCAATATCCATCCATCCATCCATCCATCCTATATCCATCCATCCATCCATCCATCCATCCCTTCATCCATCCTATATCCATCCATCCATCCATCCATCCATCCATCCAATATCCATCCAATATCCATCCAATATCCATCCATCCATCCATCCATCCATCCATCCCTCCCTTCATCCATCCTATATCCATCCATCCATCCAATATCCATCCATCCATCCATCCTATATCCATCCATCCATCCATCCATCCATCCATCCATCCATCCCTGCTTGTTCCTGTGCAGAGTCAAGGTTACACCTTGAACCCTGGATAAACTGGTTGTCAGTCCATTACTGATGCAATATATTGAATAAATATATATAATTTATATAATGCCAGACAAAATGTGAGTAAAGCACTTGAACTCAACTCAGATACTAATAAAATAAAAGCAGGCAGTTAGACGTCACACAAGCGAGTGATTGTGTTCAGAGTTTACTGGCTTGAAAGTCTGGGAATCTTTTACCATCCACTCTATATTCAGAATACTCATCCTTTGACAACTTGTCACAATAATTTCACATTTTGCAGCTTACTGACACTGACTGTGAAGAAGCTCAAAATTCCCAGAATTCAATGCACTAAACAGTACATGGTTTCAAGATATCACCACTTTTCCTTTTTCTATACACTTAATTTTGCTGACAGGCTTATCGCAGCAACACTTTGATGAATTTATTTACTTGAAATCCCTAATGAGATAAAGTCATCCACTTTCTGAGTATAAAATTCTTACAGTGAACATTCATACCTCTGATATAGTGAAAAATATTTTTTAATTATTCTCTATTCTAGAAAATGATGCCTTCAGCTAAATTACGTCTGGCATTAAGGTACGTTTCTTGTTGTGGACTGGCAGCAGAGACATAATTCTTAATAAGTTTGTTTGATAAACAGACAGAAATGGTGAAATTAAGGCAGATAATTGAACAGAACTCCTAAGGAGGATGGAAATAATAAGAAAAGCTGAGAATGTTTTCACTGAGTGTGTGACTGAAGCAAATGATTCTATAACAGAATGGTTAGAGTAAGTGGGACAGATTGCCTAATCAAGTTCAAACGTCCAATCATCTCCTTTCCCGACTCTGTCTGTTTAAACCCCGTACAGATAAACCCACATCCTGGATCTGCTGCTGATCTGCAGCGACTCTCCGTGTGTCAACACACAGACACAGACATGCAGACAGGAAGGAAACTAGAGCTGCACACAGAGTCACTCATAAACAGGTGCAATGATTTTCAACTAAAATTTTCAAATCATGTAGCTGGAACTTTGGACACGCGTGAGAGTCGTTTGATTCAAACCAACAAATCTGTCAGAAAAACCTGAGGGACTATCTCACCTCCTCTCTCCTGCTTTTAAACACAGACACTAGTGTTTGCTTCACTCTGCGTCCTTGATGCAAGGTGATTGCACACACTGCATACAAGATAAACTGATTCTACACTGCATCCTTCTTTTAACTGGCAGCTGGAAGCACAGATGTGTTAGAGTCAATGCAGCAGGGTACTCGATCTGCTCTCCTCTTCTAGACAAGAGTCCTGTTGATTTCTCTTATTTATTCCACTACCATCCCTGTTTTTCCTCTCTCCTAAATCCTCTCTCTTTACTTCCAACAAGCAGAATCTCTCCCCTTCTTTTTATGTTTATCTCCTGTCTTAACACTCAGACTGTCTCAAGAAGTGTTTGTCGGTTTAGAGAGGGAGAATGCTTGATAATTACAAATAAACCTGGTTTAACATACTTATTTGTTTCAGGGGCAGAAAAGTTTTAAGTGTCGTCCATAAGGCGATGCATTACTACAGATGATCAAGCTGTGTTTCTTGTAGTAAACAATCATTGTTTTGTTTTTTTCTCCAACATTTTTTTTCTCTAATATATTAAATATACTGAAACAAAATGGTTCATTTTATCCAGAGTGTTACTGAAATGTTTGAAGTCAAGCTGCATGAGAAATAAAGTTGTTTTACGTTACAGTTTTTTTATTTATCTGATTGAGTGATATCTTCTTTCAGGTCAGATTAGGCAACATAAAGAAGGAAGTTCTGCTTGATGTTTTACTTGTGATAAACAGGTTTTTTTGTAAAACAAGTTTCATTTCAAAACAAAGACGCTTTCTAAATTTCAGTTAATGACTTCCTCTTTTGCTAACTTCAGCCCCCATATAGCATTTTTAAAGGAAGTGATCCAGATCACAGCAAAATGTTCGTTCCTCTGCCCATATGTAAACTCACTAAAATTAAATTTCTGTGTACTAACAACAACTCAGGTTGGTAGAAATGTCTCAACATTTTATCAGGTGGAAGACCTTGCAGTATTTTTCCCTAATTTTATTTTGTGATGTGGTCTAATTAATGCAAAATCAACACATAAACTCAAATGCAAAGAAAATCCAGACTTATCCAGAATATCCAGACTTTTGCAGATCTCGGTTAAAAACCATGATACTAAAAAACTTGTGACTGATGCTAAAGTCAAAGTTCTCCAGGAGATAATCAACCTATTGGTGCAAAGTCCAAAAAAAGTCCAAAAATCGCTAGCTGAAATCTTTAAACATACCAAAACTGGTGAAGCCAGCAGACAGAAACATAAGTGAGATAAGAAAACCTTCAGATGAGATCAGGATCAGGAATGATGTGACGTGTATGTCCAATCTTTGTGACAAAGTGAATAAAGATGTTGATGTTCTTGGATGTCAGGACTCTGGTTTCTTCATTAACAGTGGCATCGAACATAATAAGGACTCGTCCTTGGCTTCAAAATAACAATGATTGCATGTGACACTGGAGACCCCCGTGGCTGAGAGCCAAGAAAGGGACGAAAGGATGTAAGGAGAGACGAGTAAACACTGCTCCCACAGCAGAACAGATAAAGTATCACTTCTTTCCTTCTCGTCTTCTTTCTCCCCTTTGCATCACTTTTTCTCTGTGTTTCCAAAATAGACTCAATAAATCTTCCTCCTTCATTTCCCACAGTGCATTTCTTCCTGACCAGCAAGGTAATCGGTTGTTTATTCCAGGTTAGCTGGTGAATTTGAGATTGCTAACTCAGTGAAAAACCAAAAAAAGCATAGACTGAGCTGTCATGTGTGGTATAACGATGAGGTTAAATGAGGGAAAATAATGTAATGTGCAGTTCAGTCAAGTAATAATGACGGCAGCCAGTTTTCATGCCCCATTAATACAGAATATTACACAAAACCAAAGACTGGTTATCTAACCAGCTGAATTGAACATTGTCAGGAAGGGGATTATGAATTATGAATAAGTGAGTGGTGATGATGAATATGAAGTAATGAATAGAGGCCTTTGTGGAGCAAAGAGACCTCCTTGTTGAGAAGTGAGCAACTGCCAAAAGTAGAAGAAGATTTTTCTAATGAACACAAAACAAAAGGACACGGATCACTTAGGAAAAGTTACCGCAAGAAATGTGTCTTTTGTTGTGTTGCAAAATCCATGTTATTAAATCAAATCAATATAAATTAGCAGTTTATTTTTCCAAATTAGCAGATCTGTAAACCTGCTGATCTTGTAATGTATTTAAATTTGCTTTAAATGTGTTTCTGTGTGAATTTTATTTACCTCCATACCAGCAGGACTAAAGCTGAATCCTGTTCACGCACCAGAAAGAAAAGAGATGTAGACAAACAAAAAAAAAACTAAATAAACAACAACAGAAAACCTTACAGTATACAAAATATTAGGAACATTTTGAAAGATGAATTACTGTGGCACATAAAAAATTAAATCAGCTAATACTTGGAACAAAAAGGCAAAAATATCCCACGAAATGACCTTAAAAACACAGGATGGCAACAAAGAGGTGCAAAAACTGCCACAGTGAGATACAAACAGCCCAAATTAAATTCAAACAACCATAAAGGGATGTGAAAATAACCCTTTTCTGAGCTCAGGGTCTCATATTGTTTAATTATGAGCCCATGTTCACAGAAACCAGAGATGTGAAAAAGAAATGAGGTAACCTCCTCCACATTAGTTCAAATCACAAACATTTGTTATCTCAAAATACACAGAGGAAAACATGGAGGGTCTAAAAGCCTCTAAAACCTTTACACTGATCATACCAGTCAGTGTAAAATCTAATTCACTGCAGAAAACTCAAGATCTAAAAAATTAATTATTTCACTGAACATCCCTCATTTGTCTACACAACTATTTTGTTGAGTTTAAGTACATTTTTGCAGGGAGAAAGGACTGTCACCTAAAGTGAGAGATTGAGTTTGTGTCTCAGGGGTTCGTCCCTAATTCTGATAATAATTAGTACAGTCCAGTGAACAGCAAGCAAAGTATAACAGAAATGATCCTAAACAGAAGTCATACAATACTGCAGGAAATTACCCGAGGAGTGTATCTGGAAAAAGGAAACAGCAGCAGTGAGTCAGTCTGAAGGTTTGATGAGCTCATCTGTTCAATGTTTTCTATTTCTGAACAGGAAACATGCAGGAAGCTCCAAGTCAGATCAATACACCAGAGCAACCAGCGATTACTGTACATTATCATAAAGTTCCTCCCATTTCCTTTTAGATTTAACGACTAGCAGATAAGGATGCTATTAATGACTTTTAAAAACCTAGAATATGAAAAGCATTTGTTCTTTCTGATATTTTTCAGCTCTGCTGTTTACATTAAAACATCAGCTAAGTTTACAGGTTTTTGAATTCCCCTCAGTTAAAAGAAAAGGAAGTACAGATTCATTTAAAACCCGAAATACCAACATCAGCCAACTGATCACACGAGAAGAAACAAATGAGTAAACAGAGAGGAAAGA
>SSNP01000009.1:4001863-4014475 GCA_006937955.1 Pachypanchax playfairii
AGATCAGAACAGAAACACATGAATACATCAGGGATAAACAGAACGCAATTAACATGAATCTCTCAGAACCCAATCAGAACACGAGGCGCCTAATAAGGTCGGATTAGAATTGATTTAGATCAGCCATGTTAAATATGAGCATCACTTTCATCTCTGCAGCTAAATCAGATGTTTCTGGCATCACAAAGGTCAGTTTTAGGAACCTGCTCTAACTGTGAGGCCGAATTAACCTCAAACTTTAAAATCAATTGACAATTTATGAAAATTATTGCAACAGCAACTATTGCAACACCACACTGTAATTTTACAGCCAACTTAACGGTTTTCAGAATTTAAAAAAAGTCCGTTCACCAAACTAATCGGTCAGCTGAGTGTCTGACCTCCTCAGCTGAGGTTAATAAAGATAAAATATCACCAGCAGCAAGGTCACACCACAGAGATGATTTTCCTCCATTTCAAGTGCAGCTAATGGTCTGCGTACTCCTGAAGAGGAGAAGAGAGGAAGAACAGAAAATGTGTCTGTCGTTTGTGCACTGAATAACATCCATGCAGGCAAAGAGGCAGATGTAAGAAGCATTAAGCTCAGAGTCATTAAACACGAAGGTATGCTGGTGTTTTATCATACAGCACAGCATTCCTCAGCCTCTTCACTTATGAAGATGTGGGAGGGCTCAATCAGTCTGCTGCCGGGAAAAACAGCTTTTCTTTTTGGAAGTTCGGAGTGATGCTTTTTCCTCTCAATGCCACCCTCGTGCTGCTGTATTTAAAGACACCTGCGTGACACTGAACCTGGCTAAATCTGTCAGAGGCAAAGTCGAGGTTTCAACCTGCTTACAAGGCAACGAGAGCTGGACCCCAGCCCAAAGTGCAGTTTTCTGCTTAAAACATTCACTTCATACATTTTGCAAACCGTAAAGAGCATTTAATAATACCAAGCAGCATCGAGGATGGAGATAAATATGTTTACATGGAGGAAAAGAGACCCTCAAATCCAGCTCTGAGGGGGTGAAAAAAGGTTCCATATGCTCCTACACTTATAATAGGGAAAATAAATAAATTAAAATGTTTACATCAGTTCAGTTTACGGGATTAAATCCCCAAATCTTTGTGGCCACAACTCATTACCATTACCAATGTTTTACTGAATCAAAAGAACTGCGGTGGCTGATTGGACAACCAGAAAATACATGACCTCATTTCTGTAAGACGGAATCTTATCAGCGCTGGTCTCAGAGGGAACGCGGTCTAATTGGTGTGACTTTGACGTTGTGTTTTCTAATGACGAGTTCTTAATTAATCCTTGTAACAAAAGCTCGTGTGTGTTGGAGCTACTGAGGAAGGTGGAACAGAAGATCAAAGTCAGCGCAGTCTGATGTGGAAGGATTAGGAAAATATGGAAAAGAAACTATTGAGCTTCCAGAGAGTAAATCCTCCCCGGCTGCCACCGAAGTCTCCTCTGAATGGAGAAGTTACCCTGCTGACGTGTTGGCCGACACCAACATGTGAAGGAAGTTAATTATATTGTGGTTTTTTAACAATAGTCTTCAAACTTCTTAGGGTTAGGGTTAAATATTGAGACTAGATCAGAAATGCTGCCATTCACGGCTGTCTTTAGATAATGTATTTAGAAACTTCCTGACAATCAGATCACTAATTCTAATTTGTTTAAAGGTTTTCACCAGTGAACTCAAGTGGAAATAGTTTGTTTTATGTCTCCCATCAAACTCTCAGTCATTCCTCTCGCTCCATTACAACCTCTAGCAAATGAAGTCAGTGTATAATTGAACTAATCTTCCTTCCACTGACCCTCCAGAGTGTCCGTGACCCAGTCAAACACCCTGAGGATGACATCAGTCTGCTCTTCCAGTCAGTTGCTGCCTGCTCAGGTTACTTCCACCAACAGCGCTCATGCTGACATCCCACTGCATCACTCTGCAGCAGAGCTCGCAGGGCGCACAGAAGCTGAATCTGCACCCTGCATGCAGGAAAATAATCCAACCAAGGCTCCCTACCAGAGCTAATATTATGCTCTGGTTCAAAAATAGCCTCACTTTGAAATCTTTAGGCATTATATCCATGATATGGCCTAATCCAGGCCTCTGTACAGGCTGTAAACAGAAAGCATGTTTATTCTGTGTTCATGAACCGTCATCCTGCTAGCTGTATCTAACAGTACGCAAAACAAAAAAGTACCAGGATATCAAGAGGTATTCCAACCCCACATGCAAACACTGACTAATTTCATTCATCTATGGATTATTAAACAGACAAAACATGCAGTTGCTGCCATGTAAGTGTGAGATAGCCTGAAAACTGAGTCTAGTCAGAGTCCAATAGTCTTTTGGCCTAAACTTTGTTTACCAGGAATAGTGAGCAACTACCAGTCCTTTATGATTACATACAGCAGCAATACCGGGCCTTAAAAATATTAAAGCCACAGTAGAAATAATATGGAAACATGAAACTGGCCAATAGTCTCCAGAAAGGTCAAAACTTGCTCCTGGGATGTGCATAATGAAGCCATTTTCATGTACAGAGGATAAAACGTTTGTAATTTGAAAAAGCTGTAAAGCACATGTTAAGGACATTATTTACAAGCCAACAATCCGATTATTTGATCATTTTGGACGCACTGCTGAAGACAAAGGAGATGCTGCTTATCTCCACATCACGTTTCACCTGTCCTCTCCTCCTCCGGCTGGAAACCAGCGTGCAACGCCAAGAGGCGCTCCGACTCACCCAGGACTCCAGAGGAGCCTTGTTGCGGGGCAGCGCCCGGGTCTGGCCTCTCGGCGTCTCCCTGCTGTGGTCGGTGTCGGTGCCGGGAGCTCTCGGATCCGTCTCCGCAGGCGGACGCACCGCCGGCGGCCGGCGCGGCTGCAGCGCCTGCGGCCGCCGCCGTCCCCGTGTCGGGCATGCTCTCTATCAGCGAGGAGCGACACTAGACGAAGATATTCTCCGGGAAATTGTGCAGCGGTATCGCATCTCAGAGGGAGGGGAAAGCATGTGTGTGGAAGGGCGTTCGGTGGGAGTCCGGGGAAGGCTTAAATAAGAATGAAAGTGAAGTGAAGGTTGTCGGTGCGACGGCGGATCATCCTGGCGGTACTCTGAAGCAGGATGTGCGGCTAGATGGAGAGAGCTCCTCCGACGGCTGGAGGAGGGACAAAGACCGGGGGGTGGAGGGAGGGGGCTGGATCACACACATACACCTCACAATGGCTCTCAAAAGCAGCTACATATTTGACGATTGTCCCACATTATAACAGAGAATCTGAGCTTACTCAGGTTTTATTTTATAAAACATGTAAAATGTAAAATCGAGTAAGAGACCAGCTGCTAGAAACCACTAAACCCTCAACCAGTATTTTAAGATCTTAATAGTAACTTTATACATACATGACCTTGAATTTCCATCATCCAGTGCCATGTATTATTACTCTTCAGTGACCTCTGTCAGGCTCCAGGTGTACAAGGCAAAGATAGAAAATATTAATAACAAAGGTTAAATAAATCCATCATCTTACACTGAGATAATCAGACTAAAGTAGCCTTGTGTGATTGGGCTTTTCACCTTTATTAATTCTCTCAGGTGAGACCTGCAGGTAGAATTTTGCTCCTCAGAAAACACAACTGTCTCATCGTTCTGGAAAATCAAAGAGACTGTATCTTCTTATCAAACATTCAGGTATAGAAACAATCTCTCAGCTGACCAGGTGAATACAGGTGTGCTCCATAAAATGAAATGTGCCTCCATCTGAATCTGAATCTTATCATGGGATCAGGTCCTCATTAACAGTATACTGATAGTGCTCAGCAGCTAGACGGTGGCAGCTGCCATGCTTTGTGCACGAAACCTCTATTAATTATTTAGAATCCAGGTTAAAGACTCTGGCTTCCAGGCTTGAGGTCACACAATCTATAATCTTGGCTGTTCCTTCTCTGTGTAGCAACATGGGCAGATTGTCACATGGCTCACAACTCAGAAGCATCTCATGTGTGTGCAGAAATTCTGCTTACTCACCATCCTCTGGGTCGACAACTGCAAGGCTCTGCAGCAGGGAACAGAAACCACATCAGTGCACGTGAAGTCTATACACTGGTTTTGCTTTCTGCATGTTTGTACAGTATGTGGGCCATGATGATCACAACACTGCTGTCTTTGTAAACAAAAGAAAATAAATGCTTTAAAATGTATTTAAGTGTTTTTTTTAAAACTTACATCTCGTCCAGGTGCTGCTTGGATGTCCATTCATATTCAGGTTGTGTGATGAAACTAGATACGTTTCTTCAATAAGACTCATTGTTGTTAAAAAGTGCCGGGAGGATTTAACCTTCTGTTTATGAGTTAACTGATTTGATAATCTAACAAATGATGATTTAACAGTTTTATAAAAGGAAAATAGTCTGAAATATTTCCTGTGCTTTGTTTTACAAACACTGTTAGAACACTGTGTAAAATGTAAATAAATACAGAAAACAATAATTTGCAAGTGGGTTTTGCATTAACTCGTGTTTTATTCCTAATAGTATAAAAACAAATCTAATAATGATTCTGTTATATTTTAATTATTCATTCATTTTGAATTTGTTAGCTGCAACACATCTCAGAAAGTTGGAACAGGGTGATGTTTACCGTTGTGTAACATCCCCTCTCTGTTTGTAAACATCTGGGAAGTGAGGAGACCAGCGCCTGGAGCTTTAGGAGACGAATGTTATCCCGTCTGTGTCTGCTGCAGGATTCTAACTGAACCATCTATTTGGGCCTTTCAGGGCAGATTTTATGTTTCATGTTGCACCAGATGTTTTCTAAAGGTCAAAGATCTGGACTGAAGGCAGGACAGTTCAGCACACTGACTCTGTAAAACCATGTTGTGATGATGCAGTATGTGGTTTAACACTGTCTTGCTGAAATAAACAAGACCGTCCCAGAAAGAGACATGGACTAGATGGGAACAGATGTTGCTCTAAAACCTCAGTGTATTTGTGATCATTGATGGAGCCTTTGTAAATGCATAAGCTACTCATGACATAGCCACTAATGCAACCCAACACCATCAGAGATCTGTAGCCCATGCGGTGATATCCAATGATCTCCACAAGATTCCAGTTCTGAACTTTGACCCTGTACACAGAGATTCTTCTTGATTCGTGGTTTTAGTAACTATAGACAGTGGGATCTTCAAAGTCTCATTTTTCTTTTTTTTTCTTAAATCGTTCCATAATTTTTAGTCCCAATTTGTCCCAAACTGGTGAACCTATGTCCATCTTTACATCTGACAAGTTCTGCCTCTCTGAAATGCTCCTTTTATAATCAGTCATGCCACTGAGAGGTTGCAAATTCACCTAATTATTTTTACAAACTTTCTTCCAATTGTTTTTGAATTGAACCAAATACGTTTTGTTTCCTCAGTTGCAAATTTTTTTGAATCTTACTACCATCAAATTTGAAATAAGCTAATACTTTCTATGAAGTGGTAAAGTATCAAACTTTGATATGTTGTTTTTGTTCTATTGGTAATTAAATATGGGGTTGTAAACTTTGCAATTGATTATATTTTGTTTTTATTCATGTGTTACTGTAAACAGAGTCCATTTCAAGGAATTGTGGTTATATAATCTGACTGACTCGGTACATCATCCATCAGATAAGCAAATGTGGAAAGAATACATGGCGCACTACTAAACAAATTATTTAGGCTCACCCATAGTATTCATGGAAAATGTAAATGAGACAACAGTTATATTAAAATATCTGGATATCTGTTATATCTAGATTATTTAAAAGTAATTCAAGGGTAAATACAACTTTTTTAGTTCTGTTTCAGTCTCACAGTAATGTGTATTTGTTTGTACAAAGTTCTGTTTTGCTGAAAAAAATAGCAAGAAAAGAGACAATAAATCTCAGATTTTTTAATGCTGAAAAATAACGATTTGATTTTAGAAATGTAAATATTGCAGAACTGGAAAATAAATAAATAAAAATCTTTTTTGGAAAGCCTGAAGACAAGTCACAAAAAACCCCAAGAAAGATTGACTTTCACAGTGGAACCTTTGTGACATAGCGCCACGGACTGGGTATTACGATGCACAGTGGGCGGGACTTAACATTGATTGACGGGCTCTGAACCAATGGCAGTTCAGAAAATTCAATGTTGTTGAAAAAGAAAACGCAGCATGTGTCGGAAGTAAAGCTCGAACACAGGAGGATGAACTGACAGCACGAGGCTTATTTTAAAGAGAATATGTGTTAAATGTCGGTATTTTTCACCAACATTACGTGCACTTGTTTCTCTGATAAAAGTTTATCCTGATGAAACCAGATCAGGATTTAACTTGAAACTTTTCTCGAATAATGTTGCCTCTTCCGTCTGTTTATCGTGGGATATGTAATGCTGCTATTCGCTCATTCAGGATAAGGTTCGTCTCTAATTGTAACGATAAATAAATTAACTTGCTTTATGAAACTTTGAGTGTGGTTAGTGACTTTTAATTCTTTGGCAAAAATCATTCTTACAGTATTGCACTTTATGTACATATTTTAGACATTTTAGTTTGTAAATAATTGTGATATTTAGTGTCATAAACCCCACTAAGCAAAAATTATGAAACATCTTTAACTTCTTTCTACTTTTGAAGAGCCAGACATTTCTCCAGATTTTCTTTGTTCCTCTAACATGTCTCACAAGTCAAACTAATGATCTGATGCCATCACTTCTTTATATCCATTAGAAACACCCGTCTCCATCGTCACCTGTCTTCTTGTGATGGCGTTCCGGCTGGACTGGCAGATGCTGACACCATCTTTGCGTTGTCATCAGGTCATGGCAGGTGCGGAGTGGCTGTGGTACGTGTCAGTGGTCCTGCAGCAGCTGCAGCTTTCAGGCATATGATCGGGCACCGTCTGCCTCCTCCTCGAACCGCCCTGTTACGGAGCATCACAGATCCCCGATCCAAAGAAGTGCTGGACCGTGGACTGGTCTTGTGGTTCCCAGGTGAAATAATCCAGAACATTCTCATATGTCATTTCCTGTCCACATTTTCAATGTGGTTATTTAAATTGTCTTTATTCCTTTCACAAATCTGAGATTTTGTTGATCAAAACATTTAGATTATTTTGTCTTGTTGTTTAGTAATAAAGATTTGTGCTTTAGGAGTAAATATGTTGGTTAAACATATTTTTAAAAAATATTAAAATTTTAATGTTATTCTTCTGTTTATGTTACAGCACCTCATAGTTTCACAGGAGATGACAGTGTGGAGTTCCACATCCACGGGGGTCCTGCAGTTATTTCTGCTATCTTACAAGCTTTAGGTAAAAAAAATCAACTGATGCATCTTTATGTAATACAACAAAACATGGGCCGTCCCTTTCAGTGTATCACTGGCAGATTATAATCCTCAACAGAATTATAATCTGACAGAGTCATGTGACCAAAGAGAAAATTGCCACGTGCATTCCTGTTTCTAAGATGCTTAAAATATTTGCATTGACATTCGTGGCATCGTTTTGTGAATGGGGGAAACATAACACTGCAGTTCCACTATCATCCTGACAGGGGGCAGTGTTGCACAGCATAAACAGAGAACTTGCTACCAGTTAAAGCGCTGCAACAATTTTGTTACTTTGGCACATTTTTCTTATAAATTATAAATGATAGGCAAGATAATTCAAACAATTATCAAACCAAACTGAATATATGCGCCAGCCACTGTAGTGTATGATATTTATTATATTTCACAACCTCCATTTCCCTAATGGGTTTATTTTCTTTATTATCCTCTAATGAGTTTTTTGAAACGAATGCAAAAACAATACACACACGACCTTAGATGACCTGCTGATGTGCCTGGTGTCATTCATGGTGAACCCTGACTCACATCCTGACCTTGCGTTTGATCCTGCCCTGTTTGCGTGTGTTCTGTGCGTATGTGTGTATGTAATGCATACGTACGTCTCACCATTTCTTCATGTTTGTGTTTATGTGTTTTTTTGAAGGAAGCATGCATAGCATGAGGCCTGCTGAAGCTGGAGAGTTCACACGAAGGGCTTTTCAAGCAGGGAAACTTGATTTAACAGAGGTGAGTCAGAGGACTGCGTAAAATGCACAAAATCTGCCTTGTGTACATCTTTATGTTATGAGTTATGGTAAACTACATGTAAAGTGTGGCGTAAACAGAGTCAAAACACTAAACAGGAAATTACTATAAATAAAACAGAGAAAATTAACTCTTATCTTGTATTTTGCCCCATAACGTTAAATTATTGGAATGTTAAAGACTCGGACATAAATTTTTGTGATGCCATAATTTATCAACTCAGAAAAAACTGCAGTGAACTAAACACAAATAACATTATAACAAAAACTCACGAGGAAGGGAAAATATTTATTTTATGCTATTGGGAGAAATTAAAAGGACAATTTTTCTTGAAGGTGGAAGGACTGGGAGACCTGATCCACGCTGAGACCGAGGCCCAGCGGAGACAAGCTCTTAGACAGATGTCAGGAGAACTTGGACACCTGTATCAGGTCTGGAGCCACAAACTGAAGCGAGTAAGTTGACAGAGTAAAACACAAACATTTGAATTTTAAATTACTAGATAATTGTTTTTACAGGAAGTAGTTTGGTTTCACTCTTCATTAACTTGCAAAAGAGTCAAAATACAATAATTATAGATTAATTTAAAAAGAATAAGGATTTTACTGTGATAAATAAGAGATAATACCTTTACTAAACCTAACACAGATGAATTATATTGTACTAAAACTAACATTATTGTCTTTTTAATAAAAATGTAAAACCTGTATCTTCTGACACGAATCATCTCGACTGTTTAAAAAACAAATTCTTTACTGAGCAAAGGAATAGAAATAAAATAAAAGTATAAATTTAAGATTTTAAAAGATAATGAGACCCCAGGTCAAAACAACAGAAAAATAGAAATTGCTGAAACGCAGAGTTCAGCATGTAAAAAGTATTAAATGGTGCAAGTTTAGAAGGGTGTGCACATTAAAGTGTTATTGTTTAAAGTGACACAGCGGGCAGGAACGACCGCCTTTATCGGTTTTATTGCTGCTAAACTCTCGACACAAACTCTTTGTTTTGTGACCTTAATGTTCTGTAGAGGGAGTTTAATCTCCATTATATCATGCGATAAAAAGCTCTTTCCGAATTTCCTTTTGGAAAACTATATTCCGAATTATCTTCAAAGCAGAAACGAGCTGAAGTGCCAAAATTTTCCCTGATGAGATTTTGGATAGAAGCAGCCTGATCGGAGCTGCAGAACACACAAGGCTGTTGTTGCTTTGTTTTCATCTCCACAGCTGCTTTTAAAGGAATTACAGACTTCCTGTTTTTCTGATGCTGCAGCACATGTTTCTGTTCAGCACTGAGAATCAAAAAATACTTTTTATAAACACAGCAAAATACCTCAGTTGCTCACTTCACATCTAAAGATTGAAGATGCATTTGAATTGATAGAAAATGAAGCAGATTATTCCAGTTGTTGTCAACCATGTGCAGTAATATAGTTTTTCTTATCTGTGATCTATTCTGTGTATGAGAAATTCTGCTGTAATAACTACTAAATCATTATTATTATTATTACATCACTGAAATAAATAAAATATTAATGTTGTTCATTCCCTAAAATATGTAGTGAATTTGCCTTCTTTACATTCAAAGATCAACCTTTTCCCTATTTCCTGTTGAGGCTGTGCAGAACAGGTCACTGACCGCAGGTGAACACTTGATCTCTGTGGAAGTGGGCCAACTTCTTCCACTCTGAACTGTTTTGGCTCCAGACTTGACCAATCCAGGTGTTTTCCCCTGAGACGCTTTGTTAAGCTGCTTGTCAGCAGCTTCGGTTCGTAGAAGCTATTCTTCCAGCAGCTCATTATTTGGAACTTTCTGAGAACAGTTAATCAGAAGTATGCAATCTGTATGATGACAGGGGTCAAATCTCCATCTGACACCTAAACAATGCTACTTTTTTAACCACTGGCTTCCCACATGGTTGAAAGGGGTAAAGTACTGGACTTGGATGCTTCCTGTTTTTCTGCAGCTATACTGCTATTGTGTGTATGTTCCGTAATGTTGGTCGGGATACTGATTGTGTTTTGGTGGAAATATGAAAGTGATTCTCCCTGTGTGGTTTAGTTTAATATCAGTCGCAAACATTTAGCAGTGAAGCAAAACTGCAACAAAATAGTAAAGATAATTGATGCAATTTGACATAAAATTGTGACAAAATGGGAATAATATTTGAATTTATAGTTTCTAGTGTTAAAATACTTGTAGATCAGATACAGAAAATGCACAGACGAACAGATACATAAAATAAATTAAAGCTTATTATGTAATTGAATGTGTTCTTAAAGAAGAGGGAAATAAAAACTAAAGTCTGAATCTTATTTATTTATTTATTTATTTGTTTGTTTGTTTGTTTGTTTGTTTGTTTGTTTGTTTGTTTTGCCAATGCAAATGGCAGGTATTATTGTTAAAGTGCACACTTTATGTCTTTATTAATAGAGCCCCCCAAAATACATTTTCTATTGAGATTCAGATGATAAACTCCTACAGACACAATCTGCTGGACAAACCTGGTCAGTTTTTATAAAATATATTCGATCACCAGTAAAGTCACTTACAGGTCAAACCACATAGTTCTCAGATAAACTGTGAGTTTATGACAGTATAGTTAGGTTTACCACGTGTTCGCTGTTAGAAGTGAGTAAACAACATTTTTACGACAATGTTTGTTTGATATTTCATCATAATGTACTAAAACATAAATAAACAGCATTATATTTAAACTGTTGTATGACATACTGTCTGGCACGATGGAGGAAGGCTGATGATATGGGCCTGTTTTAAAGCTGCAGACCTTGCAGCTGTTTCCACTGTTTAACACTGACAGGGTTCAGGTGTGTTTCTCTCTACCTGCATTGGTGCTGCAGAGATTTCTGCATGCAGAAGTATTGAGATCTGTTGGTTGTCATATGACTGAAGCTCGGACCAGAAAATCAATGTATATAATGTTCATGAACAAATGTCTGCAAGCCACAATGAAATTAAATCATGTCACAAGTCAGATTTCCCTTAAATTCAGGTGAGATTAATATAATCTGAAGGAAGATGGTTACGTAGTTAATGCTGTGAAATCTGAACATTTTTCGTACAATTGGTAATATCTTGAAAAAGTTTCTTAATAATTTTTTTTTTAATGAATAATTATGTTCTTATTTATATTTCGTTTGTTATTTGAAAGATTTAAAACGATTTTAAGGATCACTATGTGCACACAAATATAAAACTGTGAAAACATCTGCAGATTTATAATCTGCCCTTCGACTCCTCGGTGCTACTTTATATTAAAATTCTCCCTCTCAGCCTGATTTGTCACACTGTTTAATCCATCTCATTTCTCTCGTGTGTTTTTGCCACAGTGTCTCGCTCATGTCGAGGCTTTTATAGACTTCAGTGAGGATGAGCTGATTGACGACGGGGTTTTGGATCGAGGTACATCTGAACACCAGAATCCCTCGAGGTTTCCACGAAGCTGAGGAGGTCGATAAGCGTCACTTCTCTCTCATGGAGAAAATTACTGCAAATTTTTTTCCTGTTTGTTAACTAAAATAAAAAAAAAATTAAAAAAACATACATGAAACTGTTCAGAAGACTGTCATAAAAAACTGCCTTAATTTAGTCTTTAAACATAATCTCCCAGGAATAACGTGCCTAAACATTCAGACTGTGTCAGTGTTTGATCCATAGAGAGAGTTTCCACCTTTGTGTCTGTATCCTGGTGTTTAAAATTATCAGATCTCTTTACAACCTTAAAAAATTGCTCAACTTTAGAACAGAACAGTGGGCCACACCTCAGCGGGGTAATTAATTCCACAGACTTGTTTAAAAAAATAACCAAATCTTCTATTTTTATCTGCAAACAAGTTTTCTGCTACTTTACATTTACACCAATAACTGAGGGCAGTTGCAGTTCCAAACATTTACCAAACTACACACAGTATACGGGGAAGAAACCCGTCTAAAGAGCAAAACAACTATATTTTATCCTAAATAATCTACGACACCAAGAAACTAAATGAAAAAGCTGCAAAAATATGCAAAAAGTTGACAGCAATGAATGTGCAACTTATTTATGTACTATATTCAGTTACTCTGACCTGACCTGACCTGAACTTATTGATTATTACATTTCTGAGATAATCTCATGTTTACCTTTATCATCGTACCAAAACACAGAACCAGGTCTGTCTCCATAAGAGTCAGACAATAATCTGACGTAGAAAGAAGTTTATAAATGATCTAAAGCCAGAAAGTTCACAAGATGTGTCTGTTAACAAAAGTATAAAAGTGTTTATGAAACTGTTTCTCTTTTCTTTGACAGTCGATGCTTCGGTGTTTGATCTGCTGGCAGAGATCCAGCAGCACCTGAAGGATGAGAGGAGAGGTGAGCGGCTTCGCAGCGGAGTCCAGGTCGTCATCGCTGGAGCCACTAATGCAGGAAAAAGCAGCCTTCTCAACACGCTCTGTAAGAACCAGGAAAACCAACACACACACACACACACACACACACACCTATCACACACA
>SSNP01000009.1:4014526-4100271 GCA_006937955.1 Pachypanchax playfairii
TGGGTCTTCAGCATGACAATGATCCCAAACACACCGCCCGGGCAACGAAGGAGTGGCTTCGTAAGAAGCATTTTGTCTCTCATAGTTGAGGTCAGGCCTCTCTGATCTTTTTAAGTGGGAGAACTTACACAATTGGTGGCTGACTAAATACTTTTTTGCCCCACTGTACATGAAACTGTTCAGAAGACTGTCATAAAAAACTGCCTTAATTTAGTCTTTAAACATAATCTCCCAGGAATAACGTGCCTAAACATTCAGACTGTGTCAGTGTTTGATCCATAGAGAGAGTTTCCACCTTTGTGTCTGTATCCTGGTGTTTAAAATTATCAGATCTCTTTACAACCTTAAAAAATTGCTCAACTTTAGAACAGAACAGTGGGCCACACCTCAGCGGGGTAATTAATTCCACAGACTTGTTTAAAAAAATAACCAAATCTTCTATTTTTATCTGCAAACAAGTTTTCTGCTACTTTACATTTACACCGATAACTGAGGGCAGTTGCAGTTACAAACATTTACCAAACTACACACAGTATACGGGGAAGAAACCCGTCTAAAGAGCAAAACAACTATATTTTATCTAAATAATCTACGACACCAAGAAACTAAATGAAAAAGCTGCAAAAATATGCAAAAAGTTGACAGCAATGAATGTGCAACTTATTTATGTACTATATTCAGTTACTCTGACCTGTAACTTATTGATTATTACATTTCTGAGATAATCTCATGTTTACCTTTATCATTGTACCAAAACACAGAACCAGGTCTGTCTCCATAAGAGTCAGACAATAATCTGACGTAGAAAGAAGTTTATAAATGATCTAAAGCCAGAAAGTTCACAAGATGTGTCTGTTAACAAAAGTATAAAAGTGATTATGAAACTGTTTCTCTTTTCTTTGACAGTCGATGCTTCGGTGTTTGATCTGCTGGCAGAGATCCAGCAGCACCTGAAGGATGAGAGGAGAGGTGAGCGGCTTCGCAGCGGAGTCCAGGTCGTCATCGCTGGAGCCACTAATGCAGGAAAAAGCAGCCTTCTCAACACGCTCTGTAAGAACCAGGAAAACCAACACACACACACACACACACACACACACACACACACACACACAGGGGAAATCATTATAAAGTGATCAATAATGATCACATCAGAGAATCTCTTTTACCAAATGAAGGTTAATTTAAAGTTTTGTGTGATATAATGAAACTTTATTAATAACGTCGCTCATCCTGAGACTCATAACTTCATAACGTCTGTTTACAAAAACGTAAAAACTGAGAGAAACAGACTTTTTAGACATTTATTTAATCTGATTGATATTTTCGGATGACAGTTTGAGTCATAGTTTTCAATAAACGGCAATGTTGCACCAATGAACAGCTCATAAGGAACTTTATACATAAATATAAATAAAATATAAACCTCTTTAAATGTTCAATCATCTCATAAATTCTGGCGTCTTTAATAGTTCTGCTTGAATCCTCTTTGCTCCCATCTGTCGTGGTGTGTATCCGCACGTTGTGTCAACTTAATGACACCCTTGTGTTGTTTAAACATGTTTGTTTGAAATATTGTTTCCTACAATCATTTAGAATCAGTTTATATAAACGGACCAGAACAGAAGCTTGGCAGAGACTCTTTAGTGCTTCTTATCAGAATAATATGTGTTTTTAAATGAAATCCTGATGTCTCGTTATGTTCATGACTCTTTTCTGATCAATCGGGACAAATAATGATTGAAATGATCATTTGGTTCATTTCAGTTTTATATAATTTAATCAGAATCAGTTCATTGTGGCACATTTCCTACTTTAAATGAGCAAAACACGTGTGACTCATCAAACTAAAGACCAAATCCGACCTCAGAAGCTGTCTGATGTTCTCCAGCACCAAGATGTTCTCCAGATGATTCTTTAGGTTGTGAGCTGCAAAGGGTCAGACTTGTGTTTCCTGCTCATCCTGAAAAGGAACAATGAGATTGAAATTTGGGGAATTTGGTCATGATGATAAGATCTTAAACTGTTTACCACCTTCCTCAAATGATTCATGTGATATTTAGAGCTCAGTTTGGTGCATCGTTCTGCTGAAACAGTCATGTGATCAAACTTGTTTTATTTTAATGTTTTTTTTTTGTTTGCAGTTCTGCATTTCATCTGAAAATAGATGCTTAAAAATCCCAGTTGATATTCCTTCTTACTTCATAGTCCAGTTCAAATATTTCAGTGTTTTTTTATTTCAGAATATGTTTTTGCATAAATGTTCAGTAAACAACAAATTTTAACTTTTTTTTTTTTTTTGCAGAATTGTCCCACTCATCAGCCTCGGCAGCCATATTTAAACCAGCACATTAATTAACTTATTTAAATGTTAGAAACTTTCTGCAGGCAAAGTTTAGAAGCCTACTGTTGTAAAATGAAGCTGCAACAGTTTTGCTACGAACAGATTTAGTGAGTCTTCTTACTGCTAATTTTAAACTTTTATTTTCATGTGAAAGATACAACATTTATCTAATCAGATGTTTTTCGGGGGTTTTCTGATTACCATCTAATAACTGTTACATTGTAGATTGTGGCAATCAGACATTTTAAAGAACTATGCAGATAAACATGAGTAAATGTTCAACACGTCATGTAAATCCTCTAAATCATCATGCGTGTAATTGTTGTGTTATAATAGTTACAATAACTGGATGTTGAACAGCAGCTTAAATGCAGAACCTTTTTTTAATCCAGGCCGGAGACCAGCAGCCATCGTATCTCCCATCGCTGGGACGACCAGGGACGTCGTGGAGACGGCGCTGGACATCAGCGGCTTCCCGGTGCTTTTAAGTGACACAGCTGGTCTCAGAGACAGCTCAGACCTGGTGGAGCAGGAGGGTGTTCGCCGGGCTCGAGAAAGGTACCAGGCCGATACTAAAAAACCTTTAAAATTTAACTTTGTTTTATTTTGAAATTAATAAAAAACAAGCAAACACTCTAAAGGTTTAAATACATGTGTGTAATTTAACACCACAAATGAGTTCGGAGACCAGTTTTGAAAACAAAGCAAGGAAGAAATAAGTCTTTTCTGTAATGTCTGAGTTAGTGCCACAGTTTATACTGCTGCTGAGATGTGGTTATAAATACACAAGACAAACACACTCAGGAGGTTACATAACGACTTTCCTTCTTCTAGACTTTTATTATTAAAAGATTTTTCCCATGTTGCAGACAGAATGTAGTGATTCATCAATAGATGCGTCATTGTGAAAAAATCCTTGTTGCACTCGCCATCAGAATATACAAGGAAACAAACAAGAGAAGAAGACCGAGCACTGATGTTATTCTCTATGTACCAAACCATAACAAAAAGTTTCTAGTAAGAACTTATAATTTAAACACATCAGCAACTATTATGTAAGAAATATGAAGATAATAAATGTCAAGTGTTTCCCAAACTACTTCTGTTCTTAGGCATTAAATCACAGCAATGAAAGAAATAGTGGCTAAAGAAAAAGGGGAATGTTTTTCTTTTTTTTTTGTCACATTCAGCCACAGTTTTGTTGAAAATGACAAAATCAAAGAGAAAAACTGTTACTATGGTAGCTTAAAAAATAAAAAAAGTAAAATCTGCAATCAAAGATATAATGAAGATAATAAAGTTTAAAAATACAGAAATGTCTAAAAAGCTTAAAACAGGGTCTAAAATATTGAGATTTTACCTACAAATCTAGTTTTCTGAGTTCTTAATTTGAAAAAAGGAAATAAAATTACACCTTAGTAAAAAAAATGCAGATTTGAGTGTAAGATTTAGCTTATCTTATTACTTTTTGGAGGTTTTGGGGTGATTATACGGTGCTGTAGGAAGGGCGGGCACCTGTGTGTTCTAAAGGAAGCTTGTGTTCAGGGAGCAGGACTGAAACTCGTGACCCGGGTCACTACAGGAAGGATGTGGTAAGTACAAGCATCCGCTGCCTCTCCTGTTGCTACCATAAACTGGGATGGATGCAAGCCAGCAATATTTCAAATGAAGTCCATTCAGAGTCACATTAAAAGCTATCAGTTTCAGTGTTTTTAAGGCTACATTTGAAGGGTCTGGTATTAAAATTTGGAAGGTGTTGAATCCTAATCTTTGATGAAGGTGTCTGGAGTCCACATTGTTGATATTATATGCAGAAAAAATAACCATAAAATGTAATGTTTAATAAGGAACGATTGAAATCAGAGCAAGAAGAGCAGTGGATGATGCTTAATCTCTTTTCTGAGACAGAATCATAATCTGCTGTCGCTTCAGTTTCTCTTGTCTTTGTTTAAAAAGATTTGCCCATAAAATAAAACCAGCTGGGTAACAGTTTCTTTTTCTCCCTTTGGTACACACATATTCCAAAACAACGGTATCAAAGTTGATTTGGCTAAAGCTGTGGAACGAGCAGTTCAGAGAGCAGGAAACATGTATTTTACACTTGGATTGGCACACAGCACAGATCAGACCTCGGGAATCTTTGGGATGTACTGGAGAACACCTCAGGCTTCCTTTCCCAGTCTCATTACAAGATCCTGTCTAAACACTGGTGCAGATTTGGATGGAAATCAATGTGCTGTTAAGCTCATCAAAACAACAGCTCAGGGAATCCATCCCATAATTAAAATTAAAGATGGTTCAACAAAATATTATTGTGACCTTCTGTAGCCGGGCAGTGTAATTCTGAAGAACTAGTTTCTCTTGTGAGATGTTGTACAGCTGATACCCACGTTTGTCTCTATATCCTCATATTCCTGCAGGGTTCAGCAGGCTGATCTGGTTCTGCTGGTTGTGGACTCGACCCGTCTCCCCTCTGATGTCCAACAAGCTGCACTTTTCCTTTCAGAACACCTGAGGACTTTACTGCCCTGCCAGGAACAGCCCGGTACAAGTTCAACTGGTTTGTGTGATCCTAGAATTATTTTGGAATGAATTACACATTAAATTTAATCTGAACTCATCAAGTCATAAACAAACATAAATATGGATCCAGTAATAAACAACATATTAGATGTAGAAGCAGAGGAATTTTAACATTTCATAAAAAAAATAGATTTCATTTAGAGTTTTGGTGACAGCAACACATCTCAGAAATAAAAGACTCAACTGGTAAAATTCAGAAACAACTGGAGGAAGTTTTAACAACTATTCAGACAGGAACTGACATGGCTGCTGGTCTCCTCACATCCCAGATGTTTATAGACAGATGTTAACAGGGGTGATGCACAAACATCACACTGTTCCAACGTTTTGAGAGGTTTTACTGCCATTAAATTTAAAACATTGTTGATCACACACACACACACACACACACACAGATACTCCTCTCTTGTCTTTGTCGTTCTCTCTCTCTTTCTTCCTTCTCTCCTCCTCACCTGTCAGCTCTGGTGATGCTACATTCCAAACATCCTGTATTAACAACAGAAAGTAAGGATGCAACAATACCGATACTTGGATCTGAGTACTTGCCGATACAAAATGCAATGAATTGTTGCTTGTTGCAACAAATGATGGTGAACTTGATAAAATATTATTAATAAAATGCCCAAAAAACACAAAATTACAAGTGAAAAATAAACATTTTCTGTGAAATTATTGCAGAGTTTCTACATTTTAAGTATCGGTTCACGAGTACATTAGAATGGGATCGACCCTGATACCCGTATCGGTGCATCCCTCACAGAAGTATCTATATAATTATATATAGATCCATTCATCATTCATCCAGATGAATCTTCTATGTTTGATAAGTTACCATATTGTTACTACAGATGGGTGTCTTCTGGTGCTGAATAAGTCCGATCTGCTATCTGAGGCTCAAAGAGAGAAGCTACAGAGGAACCTGATCAGTGTCTCTGGACTTCCTGCTGTGTGTCTGATCTCCTGTCAGACTAACGAAGGACTCAAGAACTTCCTCACTGTGCTGCAAAGCTGCATCAAGACTCTGTGAGTTTTATCCAGAACCAAGACTATCAGTGTAAACATGACTCGTTTCTTTCTGCAGGATGTATACTGCCTAATGTTTCTTTCTCTTCTTGCTAGATGTACAATTCTGTTAAACAACCATTATTACTTGATATTTTGTTTCTTGATCATTAAAAAAAGGTTTTTCTGAAGGTCTTACGCTGTTTTTCACCTATTTTCTGTCTGACCATGAAATTTAAAAAAAACAAGGAAAGAGGACAAGTAAAAAAGAAACCAGTTTTCTAAGAAAACATTTAAAAGAATGTTAAAAACTGAAAGGAATATTAATCAGGCAAAATGAAAAAAACTGAGGGAAGATACAAGACTTTTGCACAATACTGTCTCACCTGCATGTACATTTGGGATCATTACACTTCAGAAAAAAGAACACTGTCTCAAATCTGTTGGTTAAACTCATGTTTATTTGGGTTTTTTTTGTCCAATTTACTAACCTGGCTCTGCCAGATCTATGTGTAGCCCCGCCTCTTCTCGATTTGGGGACACACATAGATCTGGAACCGCTCCATTTGAAACTGTCTATAAAAGGGAGGGACATCTGATATAATATTTTAAGCTGATTGGAGGACGAGCAGCAAGTATCTGCCTTTGATGATTTGTTTTTAGCCAATCACAGTAAATCAAGCTCTTGCGACTCCAGTCAGGAGTAAAACACACACGTCGTTTCCACTAAGAAAAGCAAAACACATATTTACCACCAAGAAATGCACAAAGTTCTTATCTTTGATCATTTTTCAATGAAGAAATCGTCTCTAGTCCTAAAACAGATTAAATATCCACTTTTATGTGTACATCCACCGGTGCAGCCATGTTTGTTTTGCTTCACCTGCCTGGACACTTGCTGCCAATCATACCTGAAGACCCGCCCCAAAGCACAATGCTAACACATGATTGGTTAAACGTTTTTTTTGACCGAAATAGACGGTTGTCAATGGAGCAGTTCAAGACGGATTTTCGTGGGTTTGGAAAACTCCAAATCTCGCGAGTTATCAGTCTTGCAGCGCAAGGCTACCAATTTTAATTAACATAATAAACTTTATAATTAATGAGGGTTTTATTGATCTGACACAGCTTGTTTTCCTGACTTCCTGTGTAGGTGTGGTGACCCTCTGTCTGGCGCCCCCACCCTGACCCAAGCCCGTCACCGGGCACACCTGCAGCATTGTGTGGCAGCCCTGACTCAGTATCAGCGGTACCGGGACTCTGACCTCGCTCTGGCAGCTGAGGGGGTCCGTTTAGCTCTCACCAGCCTGGGGAGGATCACTGGAAAGGTCGGAGCGGAGGAGATCCTGGATATCATCTTCAAAGACTTCTGTATTGGTAAATAAGAGAGTGAAGATATACAGAACAGGTGATTACGGCCCGGTCAGAGAGGAACACTGCTTTCTCACAGTATCACTGAGGAAACTGGAACAAAAAGGACACACAGCTGGCATGTTGCCCGGCCCTGAGGCACGTTCTGTGCTCTTGGCGGTAGAATACCTCTCCAGCCAAGACAAAAATATTTGTTTTGTCCACGCCTTTACTTTTTTCATCCAGCTGAAATAGTTTTAGGATGATGACAACGCCTCAGGGGTCCAATATAATGAACGAGTGTTTGGCACGTATTAGATCATCATCTAAAGTGTTGTTTCCAAAGCCTTTGATGGTTGGATATTGTCCTCCAGGGCTGCAACATAACAGTTACAAACTTTTCCAATAAGATCTGCTGACTTGTCCAAGGACGACTGGATGTGTGGATGTTTACTTCTACTGATCATCTGTTGTTGATGACAGATGAAGATGGAGGTTTGGAACATCATTGGATTCTGGTAGAAACTTACAAAGCAAAGTTGTAGTTAATTAATTGATTAAATGTGTTTAATCACATGTATGTAATACGTTAATAATGTATACGATTATTTATGTATTTAGAATAAATTACATTTTTAGTTAAAGTTCTATTGTTAAAGGTTTGGTGGATAAGAGATTAAAAGATCTATTTTGGTACTTAATATTCTGATCCAGATAATAAACAAATAAATTAAACAGATGTTGAGGAACCGTGATTCATCTCAGCTCCTGGGTAGCATTTAGAAGTACCGGTATTCTTAATTAGTTTGCCACCAACACTTTTTTTTCTGTTAAAGAAAGAACAGACGTAAACCATATAAAAACTGTTTTGGCATAAAATGTGTTTTTTCATCGAAGTGGAATCATTGAGTATTTTTTATATTTATTGTATTTGTTAAAGAAGTTGTTGTGTTGTTGTGTTCACCTGGACAAAAGACTGAACTGGACATATGTGAAGGGACAGAGCAGACTGGACTTCCTCAGGAAGATTAGATCTTTCACTGTTTGCATAAGATATTGAAGATCCTTTATAAATCTGTTGTGGAGAGTGTGATCACGTCTGCTGTCACCTGTTGGGGGCGGAGCATCAGAACTGGTCACATAAAGAGGCTGAACAAACTGATAAAGAAGGCTGGTTCTGTTCTGGTTCTGATCTGGATCATCTAGAGTTGAGAGAACATGATGCAAAACCCTCATCTTCTACAGGGTCCACAGCTAGAACATCAATGAGTTACAATAACATTATTATTAAAGCATGTTTGAATTTGAACTGCTCTAGTAATAGTGTTTGTTTATTTTTATTCCACCGTAGACTGTTTTGGGGTATAAAATGACAGTAAAGACAATAAAGCAGCAGTCTAAGTGACCCGTCTCTCTTCAGTGAGAAAGGGGAGTTTTTGGAGGCGATGATCTCTGTAGCCTTTGTTCGCCTGTCAATCTGGCCTTGATCAAATATTTATGTTTCCTTGTTGAACTCCTCACCCGTCTTCCCCCCGTTGGTTTCTTCTCTCCTGGTCTCTGACGACATTCGCCCTGCTGCAGCCCCGAGTCATAGATGTCTGTGCTACCTGACCCTTCCTCTTTCCGCTTCGCTCTGTCAGCCCTCTCAGTCTCCTTTATGTCGCTCCTGATTTATTACAATGAAGGGGAGTTGAGAGTACAACTGGGACTCTACTATACAAACTTCAGACTAAATCTCAATGTCTTTATATAGTCGACTGAAATGCTTGTAGGAAATTACTTAACATTATATTATACATTATACCTACATTTATACTTTATTTAGGTAAAAAAATGTTTCACTCTATTAGTATTTAAAATTTTTTCAGTGATTAATCTGATGAATTATTTAGTTTTATTACAATCTGCGTTGAAAGTGTGTGAAAAGAACACAGGAAATGTAAGTGATGTAAACAAAACATCTAAATGACTCTAAACTAAATAAAGAGATCCAGTTATTAGCTTGTAAAATGTTCTTTTAGATGTTTATTTGTCAATTTTACTTTTCTGGATCTAAAAAATTTAACATTTGAACTTTAAACTGGAGCTGAATAGATGGTTTAAATACGATTCCTGTTTCCTGAAAATGATTTCTATTTATTGAATCATGGGATTATTAAAAATTACCACCAGTATAATTATCAGAAGGAAACATTTTTCTTAGATGTTTTGGAGGCGGAGCCTGTTGGCACTTTAAAGTACTTCCACCTTGGTTTGATGTCTGACGACGGATGGGTGCGTCTGTTATTTGTCTTTTGTCCTTTGGATCAAAGCAGCGGACTGTCCAAAATATCCATCCACTGAGCCACACTATTAAATAGCACAACTAAATAACATGTTTCTAATCTGACGGGAGATTAATGATCCTCATTCATTTTCTTTGTGTATTTTGAGATCAAAGCTCTTATTTTCTGTCTTGTTGGGTTTATGGTTGACTGATGACGCCACTTCAAGCTGTCTGTCAGCTTCCTGAGCTTCTGATTAGTTGTTCTGCATGTGAAGCTGATGTATCTGGATCCAGCCGGTTCCACCATGTGTATGTGGATGTAGGAGGGTATTCAAGGCTGGACGCGGAATCGAAAACACTTTATGTTAAACAAAGGATTTCCTGCTCACATACAGCAGACAGACTCACCTGTAACACTCACATCCATTAGCACATGAAGATCTGCTGCTTGTTTTCTTATCAAATAAAGAAAGTAGATCAAACATTTGTTCTGCGCAGGAACATTTTTTTTTCTCTCTGCACAGGGAATAGTTGTGGCTGGAGGAATTATTCCGCCGTCTTTCCCACGTTTGTGTCTCAGGAATTTCTTGATAAAATTTGGCAGAAACATTGTCTTGAGGTAAAAGGTGAAACTACTTGTAGATTTTTGAGGTTAAAAGTCATTCAGATGTTTGCAGCCATGAGCTTTAATCTAATTTTATAATTTAATGGATTAAATACATTTTTTTACATCTAGGTCAAAGGTCAGTTTTGAAACTACTTCATCAGAAACTGAGCCGTAGATTTAATCTGAGGATAATTTTTCTCTTTTATTCAGATAATGATCCGCAGACTTTCATTTCAGGCAAGAATTAATTCTTTTTATTGTAATTCTCATTTTCTGAACTGAAAAGTAATCAACCTGCCACACAGACACTATTATAGATTTGTGTATTTTTTATAGTAGAATTAAAAAAAACTGAACTTTGACCCATATGGGGGAAAAGAAACTGGTTTCAAGTATTTAAATGAGGATGAAAATAACCACATTTGGAAAAAATATTTTTATTCAAAATAGCATTATAAATTCAGATTTTGGACTAATATTAACATTGTGCATACTTTTGGACAACAATTCAATATGCATGGATTAAATGTACAATATTTACACAAGTCATATTAATGATGTGATCGATGCTATCAACTGAAATATGGAAAGTTTCATTTTGCATATTTTTTCTCTCTTCATGTGTACCAAAATAAACCCATAATAATCCTAAAGAAGGACTCCAGCTGTTTCCAGCTGCAGGACTGCTCTTTGCTTCTGAAAGGAACAGGAAGTAGTAAAGTTTAAACAGTTCCTATAAGAGCTACTAAAACTGTAAAATGTGCCATAAGTTGCAGTTAACAGCGTCGACCTGTTTTCAACTCACCATAAACACAACGTCATTTTTTCCTCCAACAGCTAATAAATGCCGATTTAATGAGATGTTTATGTCTGCATTGGAAATCCATATGAATCATCAGGAAACTGAAACCGGGTTATTTCAGGAGCAGCTGTTGCATGAAAACTCATTTGAAATCTTTGTTTTATTTTTCCTGCCAGACAGACAAAAGACTGAAGATAAAAATATCCCACTGAATCAGTTTTCAGTTGGATTTTCTGACCAATAGAAACCGTTAGAGACGCAGAAAATAAAAATATCTACACTCGTGTTTGTGAAGTTTTTACATTCAGACACTAAAGCTGCTAAGAAAGAATGAATGAGGAGCTGAACAGTTGTATTTAATTCTCGTGTGAAATATTTACAGCTGAAGCATGTGGCAATGAGAATATATATACACGTTCATTACAAAATGTTTATCGCAGCTGGAGTCGATTCACGAAAACTGCAGAGGAGAACAGATGGAAGAGTTTCATCCCATCTGAAAGAGAATAATATTCAATAATCAGTAAATAAATTCATTTCACTCTTTTTTTTTTTTTATATCTCACACACGTACAATTCATTTTGACTTTCATTGTCTCTTTTCTTCTGAGTTTCCTAAATTTGCTTGTTATCTTGCTTCTCCATGCTTCCTGTTGCCCCCCCCCCACTCTGTCACATAAAACAGCATCAACAAAGCTGTCCAGATAAAAACTGAAGTACATATGATTTATGTATAAAACAGTAAGTGAGTGTGTATTTTACCCTGTTTGGCTGCATCCCCTGCAGAGCCTGATTATCCTTCAGGGCAAGTCTCTCCTCCTGCAGCTTAATCTGGACTCGCAGTCGGTTCTGCTCCATCAGTAACTTCTCCACCTGAAAATGAAGAAATATTATAAAACCACTTATTTTAACATAAAATTTTAATATGTAACAGCTTTATAATAAGATACATTTTGTTTTGTCTCTGTTACCTGATCATCATGAGCCATCTGTTTGAGATTTAAGTCTGTGGCAGCCTTGGTGACCGTCTCACTGTGTTTCTGTTCACACTGTTGAAGGTAGGAGGTCAAGTGTTTGTTTGCCACCTCCAGCTCACTGGAACGGGCTTGAATCTCAGCCACCTGGAAGAGAAAATGATTTTCCTCTAAAGCTGTGAATTTGATGACATGAATTTCCTTTTAATTTAAGTATTTTCCTTATTAGACTGTAGAAAAGGAAAACAGGCTTGATGTTAGCATCAGTAATGTGATAACGTGTGTTTGTTTTTCAGCTGCAGTGGTGAACACTATGAGTCTGATTAAAATAGATATAAATCAGCTGTGGAAGGTTAGATCAATGGAGTAAAGCCATAGTATGATTTTTTTTTTGTCTTTTTTGTCTCTGAAAGATTAAAACACTTCCTGTTGCTAAGAAACAAGGTATTTAAAGTTTTCTAATTCATTTATTGTTTCACATTTCATCAAACACTTCTAAAGTACCACATGAGTGATATCATGGTTAATTTTACTCTCACCAGCTTTGCAACACACAATCGACTACGAAGGGCTGATAAGAATGATTGTTTTGTTATACAAGATGATATATATGTTTAAGAACTAAATCGCCACGTAGAAGTACAGAAGTATTTTCCACAGATGTGTGTCATTATTTGTCATGCTGTGCTGCTGCATCAGCAGAGCAGAGAACTTCACCTCAGTTTTGACCCTGAGTTTGACTCACAGGACGTCTGTCGCTTATGATTCAACTTTTTCTTTTTTCCAGAGAATATATCTTAAAGGAAGGTATTAAGCGGGGGGTGGGTGGGGGGGTGGGGGAGGGGGGGTTGACAGAATTATTACCTCTAAACTTCCAGACAGTCACAAATAAACTAGTTGATAGACTTATTTATTTTGGTTAATCTGTTTATGCTACTTTCTCCAGGGAATAGAATAGAATAGAATAGAATAGAATAGAATAGAATAGAATAGAATAGAATAGAATAGAATAGAATAGAATAGAATAGAAACAGAAACATACATGTTATTTTAAACAGTGACTCTAAGTTGGCGTGAGGTGAGCGTGTGTTTATGAATGGCTGTTTGTCTCTATGTGATGGACTGATGACCTTTAACCCCACCTCTCAACCTATGACCACTGGAGTAAAACACAATAACACTGATAGAGACAATGGATGGTGTTTGGCAGCTTAGGACACCAGACATTGTACATTCACGCACCTTGTTGCCCACATTATCTAGATACAGCTGAAATTTATTTTCCACTTCTCTGGACAGGTTCGTGCAGCTGCTTCTCATCTTCTCCAGTTGCTCATTCTGGCTGCGGCAGGTGAGGTGAAAGGTCGGCTGGTGGGGAAACAGTTTGTTGATTCGGTCCAGAAAACTTGTGGTCACCATTTGGATTCCATTCAGAGAACTAGCAAAGTCTTCTTTACATTTCCTGTTTGGACATTAAAAATATTAGATTATTCCTAAATGTCCCACACACACACCTGTAACAAACAGACAGGCAGACACGCACCTGGTGTAGGTAGTGAGCTGCTCCTTCAGGAGGCTGTTGTCTCTGCGCAGGCTGATGGTCTCCTGCAGGTGTATGTCTCTGTCCCTCAGGGCGTTGTCCCTCTCCTGGCTCAAATACTGAACAGTCTGAGTGAAGTTGGAATTGATGAGATCAATCATAGCTTTCTGCTGAGTGTTGCGAGTCTGCCATGTCTTTATTTCACCTGTAAAATTCAGAAGAGACCTCAAAACATGTAACAGATACTGTCCAGAACTCGTTTCCGTGGGACAGAACTTACGGTCACACGAGACCGCAGGAGACTGAATGATTGGAGGGGAGGGACATCGTTGTGTCATCCTGAAACTGAGTGCTTTCTCACAAGTGTCCTATCAATTAAAAATAAACAAAAACACGGTGATCAGCTAATATTCTCTTATTTTAGTAACAAATGGGACTAAAAAATGTGCATGAAAGCAACAAAAAATATATTTATACAAAACCTTTTTTGTTAATTAAAAAAACTGCACAACTCTTAATTTAACTTAGTAAAAGCAGATGTGTTCCTCTTGTCTACTTACAAGTTTTCTTTTAATAGACTGTTCTGTGTTGTTGGCATCACTTTTCAGCTTCGCAATCTCTTTCTCCAGAGCAGCTTTTTCTGCAGTCCGAGCTGTCAGCTGAGCTCCGAACTCGCTTTTCTCTTTCTTCAGCTTCATATTGTTGTCACTCATCATGTTGAAATTCAACTCCAGCTCCTTCACAACACATCAAGCAACATCAGCATCACTGGGCTTTTTTTTTTTTTTAAGTATAGCATTTTTTGGAAGAAATCACCAACCTTGATCCTTTTTTCCTCTGCAGACTTCTCTGGCTGCCCATAGATGAGGAAGAGCACCAGGCTGACGATGATGAGCGTCTGGATGAGAGATGAAAAGAAGAAAATGATCCTCATGTAGTAGCCACAGCTCTTCCCCTTCGGTTTGTGCAGTGGCTCCCTCGACTCCAGGCCAAATTTGGCCCGGGAGTAGCTGGAGCTGTACATGACTGGTGGAGGTGAAATGATTGCAGCTGGTTTTTAATAATCAAAACAGAAAAGATGTGGCTGCAAAAACACAAGACTTTTCCTTTGTATGTGGTCTTCACAGCAGAGGAGATGCTGATGCTCTCGGGTCAGCACTGCTGGGGTGGAATGGAAGAAATCAGTGTGAACTTTGGAATCCGGTTTTCTCTTTGTCCTCTGAAATGCACACGAGGCCGACGTGCAGCCAATCCCAACTCTCCCCTCCTCTCTTCTTCCTGACTGATCTCTGTCAGAGCTCTGCCTCCAGCTGCACCAGTGTTCACAAATTTTCCATGGATTTGTCTAAAAGACAACAAAGTTATAAGAATTCAAATATTTTGAAAACACAATCATAACTTTTTTTAACCTGTTTTTTTCAAACTGTTATTGTCCTAAAGAAAAATTAGGTTTTCGTGAGAAATAAAAAAAATCATAGAAAGTCTGTAAAACAGGAAAGTAAAATTACTCATAAAAATTCTGTTTTGATGGTTTTGTGCTGAGTTTTTTTAGAGTCCCAGACTCGTCCTCAGTTTTCAAAACCTATGTGGTCCCAGATCGATAACTGTCCTTTCTTTTGTGTCAACCTGAAAACAATCAATCAAAGAAATAACTCACACCAAAAGACATCAATTCAAGTTTGTTCACACCTCCCTAAACGAACCGGACTTTCTGCGCAAATGAACTAGAGTTCAACTCAAGTGGACTAAACAGGGCTGGTGTGAATGCACCTTTAAAGAGGCCATTACACACAAATTTCATGACTTTGTGGTTAATCTTAAGTATTAACCTGTAATATGAAACATTTTATATCTAAAAAAAGTTAGGAAACACTGATTAACAGACCTTTCAATCTGTCTGTGTTAAGCTTCATCAGGCTTCGGGCTGCAACTCATTAATATTCATTATGTGAATTTGCTGGACTCAGATTGGCTAACAAACTGGCCTATGAGAGCATGGCTTCCTGTTTCCTTCACATGCATGGCAACATCACACGTAGTCTCTTCCGGTTTGATACGTGTTTATGCTAACAGCTTTTAGCCAGCAGCATGCTAGGCGTGGTTTCAACTGCAGGAGCTGATGAATACTAACGAGCAAAGGAGCTGTGACGTGACAAGTACAGGCTATTCGAACTCGGGTGTTATCGCCACCTGCGTAGTTTGAAAAATAAAAACTGAAAGAGAAGTTGTTGACCTGTTTTCACACCCACTATGAAGGTAAGAACACCTGTGGAGCTAAAATATTCAACAGAAACCTCAGAAAAAACGTTTTTGATGGCATGGCCTCTTTAAAAGGTAACTGTCTCGCAGCACCACGGAAGTGCAGTAACAATAACAACAAATAGTAGTGCAGTAATTCCACAGCGCCTCCACAGCCAAGGATGTAAACATGCCCGAAGCTTTGGTTCGTTTCATAAAGTGCAGTGTGAATCCAAACCGCACCAGCTAAAAATAGCAACAATGTTGCAGTTTTGGTCCCTAATCGAACCGAGTCCACCGGATTATCTAGTGTGAATAAAGCCTAAAACACCAAACAAAACCTGGAAGGTTTATAAAAAGCTAAACAGACATATACATGTAAATAATCCTGAGTGCATCCAGATAATGATTTGATGTATAAAATTTCAAATGCTCTTTTCAAAACCATCTGATCATCAATGTGAAATGTAAAACCAAAATTAATAAGGATGTAAAGCTAAACTGAACATGTCAAGATCAACAAACACAAATAAAAGTATTAATTCTAAACAATAAATGTAAATTCTGGAGCTGTCTTCAATATGCAAAGTATTTTTAAGAAGGTCTTGCTTAATTAAGCAATGCAATGTCAAACCACATTCAGAACATGTTAAAACTGTCTGGCTGCAGTTCAGACTATCCTTATCAATCTAATTAAAATTATCACTAAATTAGCTGACATGTTAAGCACATTTTGTGCTCAGATGTACTTGATTATCATCTCATGTGAATCAGATATATAAAGAAAGCAGGAAGCATTACCTATTCAAGTCACCTTTAAATATAGCAACCACAGAATTCCTGATCATATTCCCCTGGTGCAGAATGAACAATGTAAAACATGTTAAGGAGTAAAGCAGAAAATACCAAACAAATGCAAAAAAAATTCCACCACATCCTGTCCTGAGCCAGCACGGAAAGGAGTCATGGCAGTGGAAGACTGGGAGAACAAAAACAATAGGTACCTGTCATTCTTCAGAGATGAGGGGATAACAAATCCTCCATCCAGACGCTCTGGATCCCCCCCACTGTCGTTATCAGCACTGCTGACGTGAGGGACAGTCAGTTCTGCTGGGGAAGGGTGTGAAAGAGTAAAGGTCCTCTGAGCCTGAGGTTTTCCTGCTCACCATTGTGTCTCTGACAACTTTTCTTTAATGGAAAAATACAGATTTTTGTTGATATAAAGAGGTGACAGAGAAAGAGATGCTGGAGAACTTCAAAACAAAAGCAGGAAACTAAATGGGTGAAAATTTACATTTTTTAAGATAACCAACCAGACAGGAAAGTATATATCTGCCACTGGAGTATTACAGCTGGATAAGAGACCTAATTTATAATATCTGTTGCAAGAACAGATTCATCTTGATGTCATGAGTAAAGACATTTGAGAACAGAAGACACTGGGACATAAATCCAGCAGAAAAAAAGAGCAAAATAAACTTTACAGCTAATTGAGTGGAATATGATGAAAATTTTCTGCATATAACTTTAGGTCTTAAAAACTGCTCCTAAAATGAGTGAAGCCTGAAGTCTTTTGATTTCAGTTGGTTTTATCTCAAAAGTGCAATTTGCTGCCATCTACTGACCAAACCAATAATTTTACATGACCACAGGCAGAACAATGTCAGAAATATGAATAAACATGGTTTTTAATACCCAGAAAAATCATTAAAAAAGCTTGTCTGTACAATATGTTTCAAGTGAAGTGGACTTGCAGCACAAAGACAATCAAACCACCACAGAGATCACAGAGTCAGGCCACATAACGATGACTTCATTTAAACAACCCCTTATAACATGAACAGGAAGTTTCCCATAAAGCAGTGAGCTAGCAAATCATTTAGTTATTTTCTCCTGTAAAAAAACAGCTTTCATGACTTGATTTTTGTATTAGAGTGAAGTACAGATGTTTTTCTGCTTAACTGCAGTGTGCGTGCATTTCACAAAGAAGAACTTTCTTTAATGTGTCCTTTTTACACCATTGCTTCAGCATCCTCGGGGTCGTCTCCCTCCAGCAGGCTGTAAGATGCATGACTCTGGAAAGGTCTCTGTAAAGGATGAGCCAGCAGTTTGGCCATGCAGTTGTGCAGCTCAATGGCGGGTCCACTGAGGGAGACCTCAAAGCGATAACACTTCCCCTTCGAGTCCAAGTTACAGAAAGAAGTGTAGTTGTCCTGGAAAAGAATGGTTACATTTAGAGACTGAAACAGAATCTAAACTAAATAATAATAACCAAATTAAAGATTAAAATGTCACATTTATATTTACAAGATCCCAAAATATGGCCGTTATAAGCACACATGATTAAACTGGATCAATCTGAAACTCTACTAACCCTCCAGCTGGTTTCATCCTGTTCATCCACCCCGTTGTGTAAATAGATCACATCAAAGAAAAAATAGGGAGACTGCAGCATTTTCTGGAACCCAAGATGAGAAAGTAGGACCATTACTGTAACGTACAACTGAAAATGGCCACATATATCCTGAAGGTAAACTGCCTTTCGACATATAAACCATAACACTGACAGTGTTATACTCACGCTAACAGCCTCAGACGTGTTGAACTGTAGAGGTCCAGCGTGACGGCTGTAGATGAGCACGGTTCGCACCACGTATGGAGGCGGGATGGTCTGAACATTCTCCATCAACGGCAACTCAATCTTCTGTCGACTACATAAAACAAAAACTTTTAACTTTTATTTCTTGTATATTAAATGTTTTATAAACAAAAAGAACTTACATAACATTGAGGAGATCCTCCAAGTCTAAAACACTGAACTTAAGGTTGTAACAGTTTGATTAGAACTTTTTTTGGGGGGGGGGTATGCTAACAATAATGAAGGTTAATGATTAGTTTGAAGTAAAAGGATACTGAAGGACTCGCACACGTTGGTCTCCAGGTCATAAAGACAGCTGCACAACTCCCTGGGATCAGACGTGAAACCTGACAGCTGAGACATTGAGACAAACATCCAGTTATTTTACATAAGTTTAGAAAAGAATAAATATTATTACATCCCTAGAATAAATTGTTGACAAACTCCAAACAAAATAGTCACATAATCTAATGGTGTATCAGTAAATAAGAGTTTCCTGTTCTCACCCAGAGGGCATCATCGTTGACAATAACCAAAGCAAACTCATGCCGTTTGTCGATTTTGTGTTTTGTTCTCACAAACATCTCAATCATCTTCTGGGAGATGTTCAAAGCATTGGTTTTAGATCTTGATAGAAAAGCAGTAAAATTACATAAATATATATAATAATTATACAAAGTAATGTCAGCAGAATGTCAGTACATGGTGACACACCCATTGAACGACTCCAACTTTGGCAAGGACATCTCTTCTGAGAGATCTAAGCAAATAATCTGTGAAAAGGGGAAGAAGGTCAGAGAACTAAAGTCATACAATGAAAGTGACAGACATGTGTTTACAATATAACGTGGACCCACCACTTTCTCTGGGCAGTTGACGCGGGGAGCTCTGATCTGATACTCTGCTGGTTGTGGAATGGACGCTGTGAGCGTGGGTTGCTGCTGTGTGGATTTTGACCTTTCTTTAGTTGACAGAACAGAAGCAGCAGACAGCTGAACTGAGGTGCTGACAGCAGCTGCAGCACCAGTACTCACAGCTGCAGCCTGAGATGCAGCCATTGAGACCGTAGTGGTGATGGAGCTTGGAGGACTGTCGCTGGTCGAGGCCTCACCCTCACCCTCCACACGACTGCCCACTGCAGGCTGAGAGATGTTTTGGTTCCCATTGCCTCCAAGGCTTCCTGTGCTGCTGCGACGATCCTCAGCACCCTCAGGGTTGGAGCGGGTTCGAGGTCGTAACTCTACCGGACGCTCCTCTCCATCAGCGGGGCCAGGCTCTGGTGTCTCCATGGATACACAGGATGCTGATGAAGCTAGAATAATCAGCTGAGTTTGAAACTTTCACCAAACCAAGAATCTGATCATTTAAGAAATTAAAAACATTAAATCGATACAACATCCCAATCAATAACTTTTTAATAAATTGCACTGCTAATCATCCAGGTGATACATATATCTAATATAATAAAATTAGATTTACTTCACGGTCGTATTTTTACTGCGATAAAACTTTAAAAATAACAACGTAATAACAACACAATCAAAGTTGATGAGATTTCCAATTTCATGATGAGCTTCAATGATGTTTGATAATGATAACTGTCCCTATAAAGTCTAAAACCTTAACAAGTTGTACCGAAAAGGTTCTTAAACAGGATGAGGCACAACAGGCAAAAACAGTTTAGCTGTTAGCATTAGTTAGCGTTCAGAAAACATTAGATCACTGAAGTATAAAAATACTTAATTCTAATTAAGAGTAATACTTACATGGGTACTTATTACAGTACTCGTATGATCTATATATCGTAAAGACTCACTGAAAGTTACAAAATATATTAAAGATAAGCTAACATTTGTTTTGAACTGGCAACTTCCTAACCGGAAATGATATTATCACTGCCGGGCCGAACAGCATTATGGGTAAAGGAGTTTTTTTTAATCAGCAGAAAAGAGGGTTTGAAACGTTCTTTTCAGTTTTATTGTTGCTGCTAAGGTGACGGTCATTTTAACAATAATAAACAACAAATATCATGTAAAAAATAAACTGTATAACAAATACATATTTTATTATTGAGTGTATTGTTTTACAGTATGTGTTCTTGTAATTTGGTATATTTGCATTTATTTATAGACATTTTTATTCAAGAAAAGAATCTGAATGCCTTTTCTGCTTCTACCAGCAGAATTTTGTCACACGTCAGCATAATTTTGCAAAATTGTAGAATAATTAGGAATGACTGAAAATGGAAGAACTCACAGCCTCAAGTACAGTCAGACAATTAAACTATTATGTGTTAAATAGATGCAGCCCAGATTGATGGCCACTATATGCAGTTTAAGAGTTTAATTTATTTCTATCCAGTCAGGAATTTGAGAGTTAACACTACTGGCCGTTGTGTTGATCTAAACTAACTGCGAACAAAACAGGAAAGGACACACGGTGAAGGGGAATGGGTGGGGATGTGTCTGAGTGTTTTCCACTTACTTCATTCATCACGTAAACAGTGTTAGGCAGACATGTAGAGGGCTGTTTACTGCAGATTCTTACTGACCGTTGACTGGAAATTTTAATTACACAAAATAACTGAACAAGAAAAGAATCCTGACATTTTGGGTAAAGTTTAAACATATTTTACACCGATTCTCTGTTGTAGCCATAAAGATCAACAAGCATGGAGGTGAGTTATGTCAATTTGTCTTTTGACTGTTTTTCCAAATGTGCTGATTTACAACGGGATCTGAGACAACACCATTTAAATGAGACAAATCAAGTCTCATAATTTTAAATGTTTATTTTAAGTTAAACTGAGAAACCATCGGTTTGCTTAAGATTTTTCCTCCTCAGGTTTATAAGTTAATGCAAATTTTAAAGAAACTAAACTGATAGAAATTGTAAATGTGAACAACAGTCTCACAAAGTATTCGTGGCATGCTGCAAATCCTCCAAAGTGATGAACAAGGAATCTGAAGCATGTTTCACGCTCTGTTCTGTGCAAATATGTTAAAACTCTGTCAAATACAATGTACATTTATTGAATCTTGGAAAACTTCTAAATAATTATATCATAAATGTACAGAAAAATTCTGTTTGGATTTAATGTTGTAGGCATTTATCCAAAATTCTTTGTGAAAACAATGGATGGTAGGATCCACAAATACTTTCCTGGCAGGAAGTTGGATCTCAGGATGTTTTTAGTTTCCTCCTTTTCCGTCGTCTAGAACAATCACTGCTAAAAGCTGTAATGTTTGGTTTGTTACAGAATTTTAATATGAACATTTCATGTTGCACTGGTTCCCAAAACTGTGGAATTGCATGTTTAAGCCATAGTCAACTGGTTTCATATGGGAAAAATGTATATTTTAGAGAAAACAGCATGGGGTCATTAAGTTATTTCTTTACAATTTAAATAAAACTCTGATTCTGCAGGACTCCAGGAGGAGCAGATGTAATAGTCTTGATACGGGTTCAGTGTTTGACAAAGAAGCACTGATCCCTGTTAATTACATAACCCTTGACCCTGAGGGTTCTGACCCTATGATTAATATTGAGCCTACACCAGCAGAGGTGGCACAGTGTGAGGCTGAAGTCGGTACCCTGCTCAACATTATCGCTGATCTGAACAAGAAGATGGGCTCACTAAAAGCTCCGAGGTGAGTGAAGTTTTTCACCTCTTTGCGGTTTATTGTTGCTCTGTTCATCAATGTAATGCAGTGCAGGTCTGAATACGAGGATGTGTTCACTCTTACTCAAAGATGTCACCTTTCTCAACACAAACACTCTTTTGTCAGTGACCCAGGTGACATGAGATCACCAAGTCCATCCAGACCTCTGGTTCCAGATCTTCTGTCTCATCGGCTCATGAGAAGCAGCCCAGACAGAAACATTGTCCCCATCATCACATCAAAACATCCACTGGCTGACCAAGGTTGAACCTCTTCTGTATTGATGTCGTGGTTGAATACGTCTCAATGTAACTTGCTGTACCGCTTCTTTTCATCCTTTAGGGGGCGGTGGTGTTGTCTGGAATAAACTGCAGGAGGTTTTATCAACAGTGGAGGACTCGATCAGCTTTAGAAGAACCTGGGCAGCTCCAATCACAGCCTCAGATCATATTAAACGTAAAGAACACATAAGAGCAGCTCAGGAAAACTGGGCTACAGCCACACAGGTGATAAACTGCAGGAATAATAATCATGTCCCACAAATATGTTAAATTGTTTGATACAGCCCAAATTCTAACAAAAAATTAGCGCTAAGACAAGTTTACAGTCAGCTTTTCTGAAAAAAAATTCTTTTAATTAACTTTGATCCCTGGTTGCAGATTCTGGAGGACATGGAGAAAGAATTTGGGATTTCATGTCCATTAGGCATGCCAAAGGACCCACACCTGGAGGACTTACTGGATGTGGACCAACGTGACTCTGCTTCAAGAAATAACATGCAGAAACACCAGGAGGAGCAGCAGAGAGCGCAAAGCAACATCTGCTCGGAGGAGGAGACAAACAAGGTGGAACTAGTTTCTTATTTAAATATATAATGACAATAAATATTGGGTGGGGGACGGAGGGGTCAATAATCTTTGTAGGAATGATTTATTATAACACAATAATTTATAAATGTAACTATTTTTCATACTTCAGCTGACTGGTCTCCACAAAGCCTGGAGGTCTGGTAGTTATTCTCCTTCCCACCGTCCCCCTTCTGGAGCTCTTAGTCCAGACTGGACTTCCCCTTCCTACCCTGGTTCACCTTTACTTATCAGAAGAAAGTCCCGAGCTGTAACACCTCTGTCTTTGGGTGGAGATGGGTCCTCTCTGGGCTCAAGCAGTCCATGTCCAAGTCCCATTAGCCTTGAGTCAGAGGCAGAGCGACTGAACAGGTGAGTTCAAAAAGCATCTCAAGATTTACCTGAAAGTTCAACCAGAGCACAATCCAGAGCATCAGTCTGGAGCTAGAGAAATATATATATTATATATTGTTTTATACAACCGTGATAGACAGGTGAAGTTTGGAGTTTACGTGAGAAAGAGATGCATTCAGTTCCCAGGAGTTCATAACACTCTTCAACCATCAGTGAAACAAAGTTTGGTTTTAGGGTCAATGGAACGTTCATGATTATAACAATTTATCTTTGTTGCTTTAAATGAAGGTTTTAATTTATTAAGTAAACATGTCTTGTCTCCTTATTTTTTCCCTGACAATCATTCACCCTGTGACAAATGCAAAATCTATAAATATCTATAAATCTATATCTTACAATATATTCCAGGTGTATTGAGAGGCTGAAAGCCAGAAATGAACGACTGACTGCAGCTCTGGAGAGAAGAAAAGCAGAGTCGGAGCAGATCAGTAAGAAACTGACCAGACTGGAGTCTGACTGCTCGGCCCTACAGATGGCTCTTAGATACAGGTATATATCAATCACAATCAAGTCTGATCACTATGCATAATCTGTGTTCCTGAAACATATCAAAATAACAAATATGCAGCAGCTTGTTAGTATTAAGTGGTTTCGTCTCAGCTTACAAGGTTTTATTTTGTTCTCTTTGACTGACAGTGAGGAGTGTGAGGAGGCCTACAGCGAGTTACTGTCACTTTATGAGGCCAAGAGGCAACAGAACATTCCTCTACAGACAGACTCAGCAGGTGTTTGAACATTTTACTGCTGCTTGAATTGCCCGACACTGACACACATAAAAGGTATGAATGCCATTCATACACACACATCAAACGTAGTTTGAGTCATACATTTTTCCTTTTATCAGAGCCAGTCGGTGACAGGCAGCAGACCGACAGTCCATCTGCTCAGCTCAAGAAAATGGGGACTGAAGAGCTGTCCACCTCTTTCTCCACAGCAGGAGTCACAGAGGAGACACAAGCACAAAGTCCCACAAGGCATGTAAACAATAAAAGGAATATATTGCAAACAAATGTATAAATGGTGCATTAACATGCTAATTTCCTGTGATCCAACAGGACACCTGAAGAGATGGATCGTGAAGCGGTTCTCAGACAACAGATTGAGTGTCTGAAGAAGGATCGAGCAGCTATTTCCCTGCCAAAGCCAGGTTCAGAAGTGGAGGGCAAACCAAGCTCAGAAACAGGCCCACCTGCTGGGACCAGATGGGGTCACATGATGAAGGACCCCAAACTTCCTGACAACAAGAAGGATAAAGCCTCCCTGTTTTATGAATTTATCTCTGTTAGGGTATGAGCTGTGCCTTTTTCAGTGCCTTCATGCAGACAGAGAATAAACAAAATAAACGTAGGGTTACATTTGCTGGGTCTATCTCCAGCACCACAAAACGAGTGGTGGGTTGGTTCTGTATAATGTTTATGGTTTAAATGTTTTTGTTAAGGAGGAGATGTCAGATCTGCGAGCTCTGATCCGCCTGAAAGAGAAAGAGCTGAGGTGCCTCGAGTGGAGTTTGATGGGTCAGAAGGCTCAGGAAGCAGCCGGCGTTTTCATCCCAGAAAATCCCAGAGAGGAGGTGGAGGATCGGAAGACTGAACAACAGGTATCAAAGACTCCCACAAATAATATGAAGTCAAGGTGAAAAGACCAAGAGGGAGCAGAAGGCCGTCCTTCTGTGGCAGACCCCATTCAAATCTGGCTGTCCCACAAGGGAAATCATACATGTACCAAAGCAGAATCCCTGCAGGCCGAGACAGATATTTTAGTTCCTCAAGGTCTTCATCCTGGCTGTCCTGTCACTGCAGCACTAAGTCACACTGCTCACCTCCGTCACTGTAACTGAATAATTTCTCTCAACTCCGTAAGAAAAAGCCATTAATTCTTTTTTTAACATTTAAAATTTCCCTCAGGAATAACACACACCTTGATTTCTACTTTCTAATATGAAGCTGTAGTATATCAACAAAACCAGACTGTAAATAACCTTGAGAGGACTTTTGTTGCAAATCAACACTATATAATGAAGTGTAACTGATATAATGTGCTCTTGTAGCCTGATTAGTGTCAGAGTTTTGGTAAGTTTTTTTTAGCTAAACGTATAAACATCTTATTCTACTTTTTAAAACATGAACATCTTTGTAAAATATAAAAATACTGGACAAAAACATTCAGACTTCAGGTTGGATTGTTTACAGGTTTGTTCATTTTAATCTACATTTAACAGTTTGCTGTCGAAATGTATTAGTCAGCTGTTCCACTTGGAGCTTCTGTCATTTACTGTAACTGCTTTCTGTTTTGAAATGATGAGGATGTAATGTGCGCTGCTATATACATCGACTACATATCACATAGTGCTTTGCGTGCATTCAAAATGGCACAGATCAAAGCCACAAATACACAAATTTTGTTGATAAAACCGATGGTTTTTCTGTATTTTATAGCACAAAAAAGTAGAATTCTGCACGTGATTGTCTATTTGTCTTATTCCATTAATTTTTTTAACACAATGCAGAAAAAAAACTAAAAACTAATTTTAGAACTAACCTGTGACAGTATAAAACATTAGTTTACACATCGGTGACTATGTGTAAAAAAAAACGGGCATTTTCATCACTTTGATCCGTCACACTGAGAAACTCGTGCAGAGCTGCTCAACAACGGGAGAGATCTGCTGGAACATCGGCGCTCAGGCTGAGAAACATATAAGTCAAACAAAATAAATCTGATTAACATAAAAATTCCCGCAGCTCAGCCAAACCAATGTTAAATATGCAAACGCACGTTGCAACCTTTCATCTGGTGCACCGACAGCACATGCGCACCTGCTTATGTGCACCCCGGTTATAAATGTGTTCTCTCACATGCCATGCAGTATTTTGAAATGCCCTCTGTGTTATCTGTTGTTTCAACAAGACAATCACACCAGACTGAACCAGAACAACATGAGTAGATGCTTTAAAGTGCAAATAATAAAACCAAACAGAGTTTGTTTGAACTTTGTGTTTGTTCCTTTCTGAACATTGTCTTTCAGAGATTATGTGAGACTGCTGCTAAAGTTGGATGTGAAGGAGAAATTACAAATGCTCTAACCAGACCCATTCTGAAGGAGCTGCAGGCAGTCCTACAGAGGTGAGAGGTCACCTCTTCATGTGATGTTCTGTCTTTAAACTGAAGCTTTATAGCTGTAAAATCTACAGCTGTTACGTGCATGAATAGCGTGCACCTTTGCTATAAAAATCAAAGAAATTTATAGATTGTTACTGTGAAGATGCATCCTCTGAAATGTTTTAAAATGTCAAATTACTATTAGCAGAAAAAGGGATAATAGATTTTAGCCTGTTGCTTAGTAACGATGCAGGAGAAACAGACTGATAGAAAGAACTTGATTTTTCTACAATGTGATGCTTCAGCGGCCTTCCTCATTTTATTTTAACCTTGAGTGATGAATACTTCTGTTTAAAGTCCTTCCTTGTGAAGCCATTAACACGATAAAGAAGGATTCTTTATCATGATTTTTGTGTTATGTTTGTGAGTAAACATCTTCTGTCCCAGTAAACTGAAAGTACGTTATATTTTTTTTTTTCCAGGGAACAGGTTCTGAAGAAGAGGCTGGCTATGGTTCAGGACTCTTTGAGCACAGCTCTATCAGACAGCGTCCCCAACAGGAAGGACAACGCAGAGCAGATCGCTCGACTCACACAAGCTCACAGGTAAATACTGTTCAGGTTGTTGCATTCGCTATTCTAAATGCACTCAACTAAATATTGGTGGTGTTCTTCATTCCAGTAAAGCCTTGAGTTCGTACCGACAGATTCGTAGGAAGTATCGGGAGCAGGTGTGGAGGTTGGAGCAGAAGGTTGCCGCCATGATGGAGAGTCAACACAATCAGAGTGGAGCGAAAGCTGCAGATGAAGTGTTAGAGTGGAGAAGAGAAGAGACTGTTTTATAAAAGACTGTTCAGTTATAGAATCTGTGTAGCCAAATATTATTTATATCAGCTATGTAACATCATCTGATCATTATATTATACTCATTTTGAAATCGGCTGTAGTTTTTCATGTTTTTACATATTTAACCAGCAAACTAGTCGAGATCTACGCCAGTCTTTATGGATGGTTATGGTTAATAAAGACAAATGAATAGTACTCAATTCGTTTGAAAGTTATTGAAAAAACTAATAAAATTACAAAGATTGACACAATTAAAACATCAAATAAAATATTCCAAATTTTAAAGGAAACGTTTGTCACACGAATTCCAACAGAGGACCCAAAGACTGAGCTGCATGGGAGCACACATGTCCATTTTCTCATAAAAGCCATTTCTATAAAGCCACTACCGGGCTGGAGGGGGGTGGGGGGGTGGGGGGGTTGGAACAATGGCTGATCTGAACACAAAATGTACGGCAAGCCCATTTGTCTTCTTTGCACCTTCGTAGTCTCACGTTCTTCGCCTTTCACGCTTGACAGTTCAGTTAAAAGGTCAACTCAACCAAATTACACACACACAAAAACATTTTTCTGACTGCAGATAGCAGGTAAGAGAATGTTAATATCCTGAGTACTGAAAAGTACAACCTCAGTGGCTTTAAAAAAATTACTTTGGAAAAGTAAAACTATACATATGAAACCAGTTTTTAAAACTTCAACACAATCAGGTCCAAACAGACTGCAGACAAATTTGGTTTCTTCCCACAGGAAAAACACACAATTCAGCCATTTATTAGAAATGATAAATTTTTCTAATTGAACTCTTAGAAGCTGATTAAATAAAAATAGAGGGTCAAAATTTCAGCAATCAAGATAAAACAAAGCAACACTGAGCATTTTGTGAAGAGACTGTTGTGGAAGCAACCTTAACAAAAACACATCCAACTTGCCTTTTTTCTCTCCTTCCATCCTTTGCTCTTTATCTTTCACTCAGTCATCAATTTTTCAATCTTTATTCTCCATTTTCTCCCCCTCCATCCTTCGAAGCTCATCTCTCACCCATCAGGCACCCCTGCAGTCGACCCTGCGCCCTGACCTTCTCGAGACGCTCAGCTGCAGCTGTGACCGGCGGTCAGGAGGTTAAGGCAAAGGTTGAGTGTCACACCCACAGGGTCACAGTGATGCTTGGCTGTTGTGTTAGCCTTTGAATGGGGGGTTCGGCGCGGCAGACAAGGTGGCGAGCCCCTGACGCCCTGACTGTTGCCTGATCTTGCCCTTTCCTGAACAGAGGTCAGCACAGAGGGCCTATCCTCCTTCTACTCCCATACCTCCAGGTCACCATCGCTATTGTTGTAATAGCTGCCATGAGAGCGCATGAAGTAATTATCATTCAATTTTATGTTGCCACTCTCTAGAATCCATGTTAAGCTCCTGAGTTCATCAAAGGTTTGCAGATGACACAGCTGCTGTAACCTCTGGGTGACTCTCCAATCAAAGGCCAAACAATAATGACAAAATGTCCCATTGATTTAAAAAAAGTTGATCTTGCACAGTTCCATGAGGGTTTAGATGCTTACATCACAACAATCTGAACATTTTATGAGTTCAACAATTAAAATCTTATGTCAGCATGTAAGCTTCACTAAAGAAACAGTTTTTAGAAACATTTAGTCAAGTGACAAGCAACTTTCTGTTAATTATAAGGGGTCAAAAAGAAAATTATTCCAAATTAGATTGAACACACTAAAAATCCAAAACTCTATAAACCATACTGATAACACACTCGTAAAAACCTCTTACATACTACTGAAAACATTTCATACATACAAGTACTGACTTTTCATATACACTAGTGAACTTATAATGAGTACATGTTGTCTCTCATACCTCCTACACACCCTCAAACTGAACATGTACAGTATGCAAGCACAAATTTTGGTGGCGTGGCAAAAGGGGTCAACATGGAATAATTCTAAGCATCAGGCTGCCCAATGCTTTCACTGAGGCTTGTGAAATTTTCTTAACACATGTAATCTCTCAGGATCGACACAAAAGCCTGCGGGATCTTTTGTTGCACTACTGGAGGAAATCGTTGCATTGCAGTCTCGAGTCCCTCCTAACTCGCCCTCGGCCCCCACCTCAGTCTTCAGCTGTGCTGAGACAGAGACGGGTAATGTTAGATGAAGAGACGTAAAATAGCAACAATGGGATGTTGACACATTTTAGCATTTATTTTGTAGGTGCAACAGTGTTAAAAGCGAATCTCAGCACAAGATGATAAACTAGACTTTTCCTGACAGGCTTGTCCTTTTTTTTCTAAAGGCAACAGTTTACATTTTCTGCATGTTTTTCTTCTGAGATGCACATAAACACCTGCTTTAGAGAAATGATAAATATTTGATGCCAAATGTCTGTTGCATTGCAAACAGCGCAGCTTTGAAAATCAGTCACTGGAGAAATTTCCATAAATATAAGTGGGTTTTCCTTTATTTTCATGCATAAAACTGCACTGCACAAAAGCAGACAGACGCTGTCTGACTGGCAACACAAAATAAGATGTAAATGTCCCCAAATGCACAAGTAAATACACTCTGGTAACTTTATTCCACTTTATAAAAAATCCCTTTTATGCAATTCTGTATTTTTATCTAACGTCAAATCCTTGTCAATAAAAAATACCTTTCTCATGATAAGAGTTTAAGTGTATTTGTGTTTACTAAAAATATTAAATCTAGTTGTTAAAAAGCTCTGAGAGATTTAAGATGAACAAACTCACAACATGAGCAGTGAATGCATCTGTTATTATTTAGGCTCCATATTGCTGATACGTTTGTTTCCCCATATAACGGCCTCTGCGGGAGTCTGTGGACAGCAGAGGTTTATGGACCCTGGGAAAAATACCCACACCATTATTAGACAACGGCAGCGGCTGTCAATCACCGTGGGGGTGGACGCTAGCACACACGCGCATACCGAGGATGGGGGGGGTGACCTATGGGTTTTAGGTCAACTCATTTACTCTCTGCTTCTATCCCCTTATTTTAATAAGTTGTTCCTCTGTAAGCTGTATCAAGAGATCACAGCCTGCAGCCTTTCAGTCTCAAAGCCATCAGCTCACCTGTCACAACCACTTTATATCCCTGCTCATCCCCTCCTCTTCTCTTTATCCATCCATTCTCCACTATCTGCTGCAGGACACCGCCTCTCTGACCCAACACCTCTCTCTGGAGCTTTCTGACACCAATCGGCCCAAGGAGAGGTCAGGAGGGTGGAAAGGGTGCTGGCGGCACGAAAAAGCACAAAAAGGCTTTAACCTCAATCAAACGGCTGATCACATCCGCTTTGTGCTCTCGCCCACTCAGATAATGAAAGCAAACAGCTCGGGCCAACAGGCCACCTCACAGCAGACAGCAGAGGATAAAGAGCAGAAGCATGTTGCATATAAGTCCATGTAAGGTGATTTTCCTGCTCATAACGGGTGGAATACTGCGTGCCAGTCGAAAGAGGAAACCGATGTCCAAAATTCATCAGCTTGATGAATATTAAAAAAAGGTTTATTTGGATTTTTTAATCTAGATAAGTGACAATAAACAAAACACAAACCAGAACAAATGCATTAAAGAAACTTCTTTTAGAACATTTTTCACATATATTGCAATATGAGATTAAATAAGGGCGTGGCCTGTTTCATGTCCAGTGCTCTCCGGGATGTACTCAGGTCCCTGCAGAAGCTCTGAAAGATAAAACATCTGCAACTAATGAATCAATAAAAGATACTATGACAGTCTTTAATACTTGTAAAAAGTATAAATACTAGAAACTTTTCCTGCCATTTCCAAAACACAATTAATTTCTTTAAGTGTAACTTACTGATTAGAATGAAGGGAAACTTACTGTTAAGCAGGACTGATGTCCCCCCCCCCCACCCCAATGCTGACTGCAGCAAGACACAGGAATGTTGGTTAATAGATGTTTAGTGTTGTTCTTTATGTTCAACATTCTTCTGAGCACAAACACATTCTTCACAGCTAAGAGCCAGACTTTTCTTTATCAGATTTTTCGGTTTTCTCAGAGAAAAAAAACTCTTTGATGCTGCTCCACAAACAGATAAGTAGATGCGGCTGCATCTGGTTGAGCTTCATCTCTGCTTCTTCACCTTGTTAATCTTTAAAATCAGGTGAACTTTCACATTCATGTTCACTGACACACCTGAAAGCAGCAGATTTATCTGAAAATCTCTGCAGATGAGAGGATCCTAAGTTAGTCTGAGGTTTAATAAATAAAGATATAAAAGCAAATCTTATAATAAACAAACACATAAACTGTCTCGTTCAGGTATTAGCTGTCATTTCTTGGGCTTTTCACACAGCATTCCTTGTCAATCATGAGGAAGACAAATAAATCTTAGTAAGACTCCTACAGTCGTATGAGAATGAGCTCAATAGAGAACTAAGAACTTCAACTCAGACCTCACCGTGGAAAAAAAATCCCAGTGACCAGAGAAACAATTGAAAAATTAAGCTGATATTCTGAATTAGTCCAAAATATTTTGATGAGACATGAAATAGTCACAAAAAAGAACAAAAAAACAGAATCTCACAGAAGAGTTTTGTTTCCTCTGGTTTACTGGATGAAACGCTTCATTCAATCTACAAAAATAATAGTAATAATTTGAGCCAAACACACACAAAAAAATCACATCTGATGAAACACATCACATTGAAAGTTGCATAAAATGCTAAATGTGCAAAATCATCTGTGTCGGGATTTTAGTTTCTTGCCCATATTAATTTTTCATTTAACTATCAGATGAGCAAGTAAAACATCTACAAAATAAAACTAATAATTAGACATATTTTAAACTATTTATGTGTCCATGTGAAAGTTTTAACAGCTTTTATCTATTTTACATATTTTCTTTATCCTGTTCAGGATCACTGGAGGCTGCTGCTTAACTCTACAGACATCAGGGGAGAGTTCACGCTGGACGGGTTAGTGATCCATCACCACACAAACAACAACAGCGTCTGAGTTGGACTTCTGTCATTAATGATCAACATGATCAATTTTAACTTACCAATTAACCCAATTAGCATTTTTTAATGATGAGCAAACCCATTTTCTCTAACTGTAAATGGTCACTTAGTCAAAAAAAATGTGCACATTTGAAAATAACTAATAATATAACTGTTTATTAAATACATCAAATAATGTGTTTATGTTTCTATCCTAGTTAAGCTGTTAATTAGGGTTAAGCCACAATTTGACACCAACACAAATAGTGTAAACAGTGAGAGTAGTTGGTTTTACACTATTTAACCTTAATTTACACCTTAGTGAAGCTTGATACTGTCCTGTGAGGTTTCTCCTTTGATAACAGAGTCACCATGTTGTTTATACATCAGGAATGTAAACACACAAAGAGTTCCAACATCCTGCGGAGCAGAAGATCTAATGAGGTCACTCAGCTCAGCCTGTGAGCGGTGGATTATAGCGATGAGGGGTTCAGAGGGGAAAGATGGCAGGAAGAGTGGCCTCGACCTAATTCTCTTAAAGCATTTGAGTCTTGTTCACTGAGCTGATTAGGTTAATTTTCTGACATCCTAAGCACCTTAGGCGACCTACAGGCAATGCCTGGTGTAACAAAGGGCACACAACAGGAGCGACAGATTGAAGATATTTACAGGAGATTGAAGGAAGAGATTAGAAATGTAAGAAAAATGTTGTGGTTGCACGGAGTGAAAATGTCAGGAGTTTTAAAATTTGAGAGATTCACCTTTAACATTTACTGAAAACATATTAAGAGCCTGTTGGTAGTAATTACTTCACACCTCCTGTGGAACATTTCTTGCAATGCTTTTTAAGCCTTCAATGAAAATCCCTTTTATTTAAAAAAATGTACTTCAGACTTTCTGATAGTTTCAAATCAAGTTGTGTTTTTTTAATCTAAACTATTTAAAGTCATAATCTGTATATTGTTCAGATGTTTTTGAACTAGTTTCAATAAGATGTTGCTTGTTCAGTTCTGTCATTGTAGAAAAAAATACATCATTTTGTAACACATAACCACAAATTTTATTGTTGTAGTTAACTGACCTTGAATCTTCTTTACTACAAAATCCCTAAATCCTCCAACAGGATAACGACCCAAACTGCACAGATAAAAACAATGGACCATTCTGAAGTGACCCTTCAGATCCAAATCCTGTTAAACATCTGTGGAAGGAGCTGAAACCTGCAGAACCCTTCACACCCAAGACAGCTGGAGCAGTTTGTTCAGAAGTGGAACAAAATACCTGTCGACAGGTGCAGAAGTCTCACTGGGAGTTACAGAAATCACTCGATTGTGGTCTTTTTTATGAGAAGGGTTCCAACAATTTTGTGCACATTGTGTTTTCAAACATGTAAATTCCAAAAATAATAATATCTATAATGCAAAGACCCGACATTTAAACATGTTTGGAATTGAACAATTGAATAATAATAAGAAATGTAAAATGCTCACACACGCATGTAGTGCAGGTTTTCTTCAGTTACTGCACAATAAATACATCTGAATCAGAAATATTGTCAAAATCAGGATTACATAGTTTTTATTGTGAGGTTTCACTCTCTTCAGCCAAACAAAACAAAAATTCTGCAGCAATATGTTTAATTTTAATGCAACGGTTAGCTTTAAAATGTAAAGATGCACATGAACACACTGTAAAGCCGAATATTTCACGTTAAAAAGCAGAACGGTTAAGGTTAGGGCTCCCAGATACGGGTCGCATATGGAATATAGTGTCGTTTTCAAAATCGACCAATGCGGTCGTATTTCACGTGAGGTCAGAAGACAGTCAGTTAGAAATCAGCTGTATTTGATCTGGAACATCCGGTTAAAACTGCTGCTGCTGTGAACAACTTGACTCACTGTTCAGCAAACAGCGAAGACGATTTGACAACAAATCCCATCAAATAGGAAGTTTCCTACCACCTCTTGCATGTCCTGCAAGGAGAGAAGGGTAAATATTGATCAGACGTCGTGCGTTGCTGTGGAGTTACCAGAACAGATGTTTTTCCTTGCTTGGTTTCACTACCTTGTTTATTTTAGACCGCTCCTCCATTCGCCAGAGGTCAAAGGCCTGAGGATGGGCAGAGCGTTGTGAGGGGGAGAGAAGATTTTTCCTCTGGCCTCAAGGCCAAAGGGCAGCGACACTAATGAGGAAGGAGCAGAAAGTCATGTGCTAACTCAGAGTTACTCCTCCGAGTAAATTTTTAACCTTATTTTGAAATTCTTCCACACTTCAATTAATGTAGTCAACAAACTCTGAATATTACAGAGCAAAACTAAAAAGACTCTTAATTATCTGCATTTAAAAAACATGGAGGATGTGGCCCAAAATTAAATACTGGATTTTCAGTTTCCTTGTAAACACATTGACTTTTGTTTTAATGTTTGCAATTAATTTCTGAGGAAAATATAATTCACCCCAATTTTGTAAACGCATGACAAATAAAAATAAAATATTCCACGACATTCGACGTTATTTTTTTTTATAATTTGGGAGTCCTTTTTTAATGTTGTGTTCAGGTAAACACACTACAGTTTATTACTGTTTTACACTGATAACTCTGAACTCCTGAGAATGTACTAACTTCCACCGCTGTCGACTTCATGCTGAGAGCAGCTGCATTCCTGACCTGCAGTTCAAAGAGCAAACAGACACACACACATGCACACACATGCACACACATGCACACACATGCACACACATGCACACACATGCATACACATGCACACACAGATAAGCAGCACATGTTCTGGCATTACGCAGGAGGGAATGTGCACTGACTAACCTGCAAAAAACAATGGAATAAAAACACATGACCTCCTCTTGTAATGTAATTTCTTTTTATTTGGTAAGATTTTTTTTAAAGACCCTCACCTGGTCAATTACTATCTATCCTAAACATGTTGTCTAGCAGTTTAAACATAATAAACCTTATCTAAAGTGTAAATGTGAATGAAGAGATTTTTTTTGAATTGCCTCTGTTGTAATAAAACGTCCTTGTGACCAAAACTGAAGCTGTTAAAGAATTAAAATCAACAAACTGTTTGAACACATTGAATAAAAATAAAACTCTGCCAAAATAACTGAGTACTGCAATAAGAAACTTAAAATAATCTCCACAACAATGATTTTTATTTGTCTGTGTAGAAACTGTTTAACCTTCATATTCTCAAAAGATTATCCTACATTATTAAACAGACTTGTATAAAAGCAACCATGACTGTTCATTCATTAAAAAATTAGGTCATAAATTAGATTAAAATGGTTTTTACTTTGAAAATCAAGCGAATCTTCCTTTTTTTTTTTTTTTTTTTTTTTACAATTTAGCTGAAGATTCGATGCCCTGACAACAAGCACATGACTTTTCCTGCAGCACACAAACACGTGCTTCATCTCCCATCAAACAAGACGGCATTTATAGGTCAGAGAGGTGTCAGTGAACTGAGACGACACACACAGTTTTACGAGAAACACATTCTTCATCCTCATCATGTGACAGTAGCTTTGAGTTTTACAAAAGTTTCTGCAGATCGAGTTTATTGTGTTTAAGTCATTACTTTAAAATTATGCATCTAGTATTAAATAATGCAGTGGCATATATAATATCAATAACTTCTTCTGCAAAACTACACTGATTTGCTAAAATTTAAACCACCATAATTTCTTTGTGTTTTTCTTTCTGGCTTTTCTGCAACCTTTTAAAATAGTTTTAAAGAAGAAATTCTGCAGGTTTTGTGAAGGTCTGTCAGAGTTTCTCATTTGTCGTCTCTCATTTTCTGTCCTTGTGTCTGACCACGTCATCTTTATGTGCAGTATGATAGGTGCAACTACATAAATGGAAACAAACAGGCTGCAAAGTGCCTGAAGATCCTTCTTTGTTGTGACACAACACTGGCTGATCCCTTGAGTTTAAAAGCTTTTTTATGAATCAGTGAAAGACTGTATTAAACAACAAATAAACCTTTCTCTGAAAATGATCATTTACTGGAATGAGCATGAGTTAAAAAAAGACAGAAGAAATATTGATCTAAACTCTTTCAAAAGATGAAAAAAAAAATCCTTTATACAGGCAACACTTGTTCAGTATATTGGCACAAAGCAAACATCATGGGGTTAGAAAATCAACTTTATAAACAAAGATTACCAAATCGCTCTTCTCAGAAACTGAGAGAACTTGCCACCTGATCTGTGACATCCTTCATACAGACCTGTGAGTGTGTGTGCAGCAGGTGTGAAAAGAAGACAGCAGCGTCTCATATAACCTTCTGACAAGTTGCTCAACAACAACAGGCGCTCCCTGTTATTATTGGGTCAACAGAGTCGGAGGAGGTCTTTGGGATTAGAGCAGAGTTGAGAACATGAGTGTGAGCGCCAAACACTTGCCCCCCCCCCCAATCCCCCCCGCCCTCTTCTCTTTGTCTTACGGCAGTGTTGAGGTTAACTCCCCCTGTGCTCCCAGGCTGGCCCGGGGTCAGGGGGGAAACAGGCAGCCAGTCAGGCAGCCCGGCATTCTTTCTGAATGTATGTGTGGGTTTGGCTGCAGCCCACTCTGTGCTCTTTGACTCTACTGGCCTTATAAGGCATCCAACACCATGGCAACAGCAGGGCTTGAATAGCAGTGTCAAATCCCTCAGCACACAGACACACGCTCACTCTCCCTGAAGGAGGGAGTGAAGCAGAGAAAGAGGAGGCTATCTCTGAGCTGCTGCAGCGTCTGGCTTTCACTAAAAGCTCTGTGACTGTTTTCTGTGCTCATTTGCCTAATTTGTTCCTGCTTGGGCCAACTGGAGGAGGAAAAGAACAAGAAACAAGCTGAATAATAAAGAGTGCAACAGCGCGCTTTGACTCTCTGATGAGCTATGCAGAGAGGTTCTGGCCTCTGGTTGGAACAGCGAGATGGACAAGCACTGACAAAACAACAAGTGGAAAAGAGAGACACGACTTTGTAAAGCCTCGGAACAGGAGAAGCGATTGGGACTGAGGAGATTTCTCAACCCTGCCTTTGTTTTGGTTTGTTGTTTCTGTGACATTTGATCCTCTGACCCCGCCGGCTTTGAAAGAGTTGGAAGGACCACAAGAACACAGACTTTCGTCACAGAGGGCAGAGCAGGAGGACGTCTTTGGTCAACTTTGCTGCTGCAGAGGCTATTGAGCTCTAAAAACGTTTTTTTAGCCACAATAATTACTGAAGCATTTCTTCTCGGGACCAACAGATGGAGCAAATCCAGAAACAATCTACCTGAATTTTAAAAGATATATTATCTTTTTTTCACCATCACTTCAGCATTTTTAAAAGCTTGAACAAGCCAAGAGTGAGTTTGGAGTAGAACCGCCTCAGATCAGAAGATAGCACCTCAGCGCAGCAGGAACTGGTTGGACTAGTTTATTAGTTGGAGGAAAGGGCAGGGCAGTTTAACCCTGTCTAAAGGAGAGCTGTGTTTTATTTTCCTCTCGCTTGCCTGTCCTTTCAAGAGAAAGTCGTATGTTTAAATTGAGAAGAAGGGGGTGTTTTTATCGAGTGACTCCGTCTTCACCATGCTGAGGGATAGGTGAGAGTTTTTGTTTTTTCCTTTAAGAGAAGACGGAGAAAGTGAATGGAAAGGGGAAGAAAGAGAAGGAGTCAAAGTGTAATTTATTGTTTCCTGTGAAAAGATCAGAGCTGCACCCTTTTCTCTCCTGGCTGAACTCTGAACCATCTAATGTGTGTCTGAAGTTTTCTCAGAGCTTGAGAGCCATTGATCAGAGGTCAGGGCAGAAAGCAGAGGGGGGGAACGAAAACAGAGAGAGCAGCAGGATTAAAGAGGAGAAGGAAAACAGCAGTGGAAGGACCTCCGGGTCAGCCCAGCCAGACGGCAGAGGGGGGAAAGGTCAACGCAGGCGAGCCGGGGACTAATTTTTCATTTACTTTCAAATTTCATTGGATAAAACCTGCTTCAGATCCAGGTGTTTGAGTCTGGAATCAGTTCTTTAAACTTTTTGAAAGGTGGTGAGGTGTGGAGCAGGTGGGACAGGACAGGTCTGTGTATGCTCCACTCACTGGGCTGGGTGTCTCAGAAAATATGGCCATGGTGAGCGGGGGATGGGGCAACCCTAATGGGGACACTAATGGATTGGGGGAGAAGGCTTACCTGAGGAGGGAAGAGGAGGACGGGTCGCCTCAGGCCGGGAGCAGCGATGTGGATGTCGGAGACGAGGACAAGACCTGCGTAGTGGACTGTGTGGTGTGCGGGGACAAGTCCAGTGGAAAGCACTATGGCGTCTTCACCTGTGAGGGCTGTAAGAGCTTCTTCAAGAGGAGCATCAGGAGAAATCTCAACTACTCCTGCAGGTGGGAGAAGTAGAGAAATTTATCACTGATATATCGATTATTTATTGGTATTTTATCACATTTCATTTTGTTTTTTAAAAGACTTTCCAATATGTTTTTCTAGAACATGAACAATAAAAGTGTCTTTCAGTGTTTTTGTATTTGTTCATCAGCAGTTACGATTTTTTTTTTTGTACTTGCAATTAGACACAATTTGTTAAAAACTTTGAAGTAAATATTTCAAAGTTTGTTTATGGTTAATAAGATTTGTGGTTTAAAAAAATGCAAAAGGGTTTTTTCTCTTTGAGGAAAAATACCTTCAAATGTTAGTTTCATCTCACAAACTGCTTCAGAGAAAGAAAAAAAGAGCAGAAATGAAGCCCTGAAGGTTTGTCATGTGAGGATGGATTACTTCAGAAGGTCAACATTCCCATTATTCTTCACTGCAGCAACATCATCTCTGTTTGTCCTTAACTTCCCTCTCATATAATTGTTTTTTCCACATAAAAACTCTATTAACTCTGAGCAGAAATATACCTTATTGTGTTTTTTTTTACATCTGGGTCTGAAAAGAGCTCTGTGAAATGTTGGCGGAACTCAGCTGGCTGTAAAAAGCAACACAAGGGTGTGTAATGCTGATGATTTACAAAGGTCACAGTCTCAGTAGCTTTCAGCCATGCTGGTTCACGCAGTTCACTCATAATGAGAGAAGAAAAAGGGAGTCAGACATAAAATCTATGCTTCAGTCTTTCTCTGGAGATATTCAGAACTGCAAAAGCAAAAATGTGAAATAAAGAAAATATACATAAATGCTTTTATTTACTGATTTTCTTGTGCAGGTCAAACAGAGAATGCCAAATTGATCAGCATCACCGGAACCAGTGCCAATACTGTCGTCTGAAGAAATGTTTCCGTGTTGGGATGCGCAAAGAAGGTATCAGCGATTCTGAATACAGCGTTTCATTCTCCAATATCATGAATCAGATGTTCTACAAAACGTTTATCAATCTAACAGACAGGATTGAGTTGTGACAGAAAAACATCATAAAATACAAATTTAAATTGTGTCACTTTGCATTGTTTTTAGGAGCATTTTAACTTCTCTAATAAAATATTTGTTTTGTGTTCAGTCTCATTCAGCAAAAAACCTAAAAGCTTTAAATCCACATTAAATACCAAACAGCTTGTTTAACCTGTTTGCTGTCACTCCAGGAATAACAAAAGTGCAAAGTAATTAGGCCAATGAAAAATATGTTTCCATATTTAGATTTTTCTTCTTTAAAACTTTTGAATCCAAGTTAAATTTATTTTAACTGTCATTTAAAATATTTTAAACAGCTTCTCTCTTTTAATTTCTATAAAAGAACAATATTTTAAGTATCAGTGAAGAAAGGGTTTTATAACTTTTTTAATGCTGGATTTAACGTTAACTGAATAACGTTTTATACTTTCTATTGAGGTTTACATTTAATAATAAGACGTGTATTCAAATACATAAATGCCAGAAATACACACAGAGAATTTTCCAAAATCTGGTTGAAAGTAGTCATGAAACTGGTCAGTGATCCAAGCACAATATTTACACTGTCAACCAGGACGTGTTTTCACTCTGCTGCTTGAATGTCTGCAGTAAAAGAGCTGCAGGGCAGCTGAAACCGTTTTAATCCTCACAACAACAAAAAATGAGAAAGTTCCAGATTTCCCTGCTTTGTGTACGACAAACACACTGACTCCCCTGTTTCTACACCACACTGTGTGATCACTCTTATGTTTTTTTGACCAATTGAGTCACTTGGAAAATTTATTTTTGACCTAAATATGTGTAGTTGTCAAAAAAAGTCTTCAGTTTACAAAAACCTGGTGGTGTTCTGGTGTCCTGTAGACCCACTTGTATTTCAGTTTGTGTCAGATGGACATCAGGTGCTCAGCCGTACATAGTTTGCACTGAAATGGCAGCATGCCAAGGGGCTACGCAGGGTCCAGTTATTAATGATCTCTGCTGACTGAAGCCATGACGCAAGTTAAACTGTTTCTACATTACCTGGAAAAGTCTGTTTCACCTTTGACCCAGTCAGAGGAGCTTTAAGGGAGTTTCTGCGTGCAGAGCTGCATCGCAGAGCAGAAGCTGAAAAACATGAAGAGCAGCTTAACCTGAGGAAGGCATTCACTTTGTGTCACAGGCAGATTTTTAATCTTATTAGGAAGTCTCACTGCTGATTCACTTAATTATAGCATTATGTTATTTGCCTAAGGTGGTGTGACCTTTAGCAGAGAACAGAATCCTTCTAAATTTCAGTCTGTCAGAAGGAGGAACGAGTTCATGTGGCTTTGAATTGATAAATAAAACATGTTCATGTTGTATTAATATACGTCAGTAATTTATCTTGTCAGAGATATAGCGGAATATTGTGAGAGTTGTTGCTGGTCAGGTAAAGGACTACCTGAGCCACCATACACTCCACACACTGCCACCTGCTGGCAGATAGGAGTAATTCTGTTTTCTCTGTGTAGCTCCTGACAACTTTCAGTCAAACGTTAGTCTGATTGTTAACAATTACTGGAAGAACTTTTTTTTAATAACCTGTTTTGCTTAAAGCAGTACTAAATAACTTGTCTGCTTTTGTGAACAACCGTGTCTACAGCCATTGCTCGAACCGGTGTTCTGTTTAAATATGCTACCTGTCGAGATGTCGCAGTCTTGACTCTAGTTAACAGATTTATTGTTTATTTTTGTTTCTATATTTTTCCATAAATACATTTTACCTATCAAATAAATTCTCCCAGGACAGGAACACTAAATATGATGTCATTTTACTTTCTTTACATTATCAGAGCGACAGGCAAATGTTTGGACACACCCAGAGGAGAAGGACCCAACAATGGCCGATAAGGACCCAGAGGGCTTTTATATAGAAAATATCAGAGAAGGATCATAAAAATATGTTTAAATAATTAACAGGACACACTCACTATAAACAAGAATACTGTATAAACTACTAATTACATCTCATTGTGAAATAATTTGTTAATTCGTACTATGGCGGCATTTTTCTTCAGGGCAGCATAAATCATCAGAACACCACTTCCGGCTGAGACCCAAATTACTGAAGTTATTTAGTCTATTATAAAGCCATCGAAGGAGAACAGAGTGATGTTTAATATGAAGCTGAGCATGTTTTTTGGTTAGTATCCACTTAAACAAGTTTTATAACTGTAGTTTAAAGTTTCAAAAGTTATTTAATACTGCTATTAAGAATGTCTTTAACTTTAATTAACTTTGCAAAGGTGGACATTTGAACCAAGTCATGAACTCAGTAATCCAGAATTTAGTTGAACAACATCATTTTTGGAGGATTATGAGCTCAAAAACTAAATTAGGATTAGATGCATTATTCTGTGTACTGCTGATTTAAAAAGCCTGAATAATTAAATAAATAAATTAATTAAATAATTAAAACAGCAGAAATCTTTAATGAGTTTTTCTGTTGCATGTTTCTCTGCAGCTGTCCAGAGGGGTCGAATCCCTCCATCTCACTCAGGTATCAGTCCAAACTCCCTGTCTGGAGGGGTTGGAGGTGCAGGTCCAGGTCATATTGGGTCAGAATATTTTAACGGGCAGCCGGTGTCAGAGCTCATCTCCCAGCTTCTTCGGGCTGAGCCGTACCCAAATAGCCGCTACAGCACCCCTTACACCCAGGCTCAGATGCCAGTGTCAGCGAGCGGAGCTTCTGTGATGGGCATCGACAGCATCTGTGAGCTAGCTGCCCGCCTCCTCTTCAGTACCATCGAGTGGGCCAGGAACATCCCATACTTCCCAGAACTCCCAGTCTCAGAGCAGGTCAGTCCAGATTTAATATTAAGTTTCCTACTTGAGGATTATGTCTGTAATGATTTAATAGTTTATTCATGGATTTTTCATGGAGGTAGATACTGGGATGCATTTCCCCAAGGAAACAATAAAATATATCGCATTGTTTAATTATAAAATAATAATAATCTACTAATTTGGTACCTACAGGTGGCGCTGCTGAGGCTGAGCTGGAGCGAGCTGTTCATCCTGAATGCAGCTCAGTCTGCTCTGCCTCTGCACATGGCTCCACTGCTGGCAGCAGCTGGCTTCCACTCGTCTCCCATGTCTGCCGAGCGGGTCGTATCCTTCATGGACCAGGTCAGGGTTTTCCAAGACCAGGTGGACAAGCTGAACAGACTCCAAGTGGACTCAGCCGAGTACAGCTGCCTTAAAGCTATTGCACTCTTTTCTCCAGGTGAGTTTGGCAGGTGATTGAAAATGACTGCTGCTGGGTTTCATCACAGTTTAAATATTACAGAAGCAAAACTCTGAAAGCTCCAGGAGTGTGATGTTTGACCTCTGACCTCAATAAATGGAAGGAAACAAGAGAAAATCTAATTGAAAGTGATACACGTGTCTCAAAAGACAGTGACATCATCAAGCGGAGGACATGGAGGTCAATAGTAGCCTTTTTCAAGATGTCAAAGAGTTTCTCCAAACATTATATATAATACATAAGCAAATACATTTATATCAGTTAGAATTAAGTTTCTTAAAAATCCACCACAGTATTCAGATGATGACTAGTTTCTTTGTTTTACAGATGCATGTGGTCTGACAGACCCAGCTCATGTTGAGTCCCTGCAAGAAAAAGCCCAGGTCGCCCTGACTGAGTATGAGAGGTTACAGTACCCCAACCAGCCTCAGCGCTTCGGCCGCTTACTGCTGCGCCTCCCTGCTCTGCGCGCAGTTCCAGCTAACCTCATCTCTCAGCTCTTCTTCATGAGGCTGGTGGGCAAGACGCCGATCGAGACGCTGATACGAGACATGCAGCTATCGGGGAGCTCCATCAGTTGGCCCTACGCCCCAGGACAGTAGCTCCTCCCCCTTCTGGGCTTCAGAAGGAGACAGACTGAGATCTGACTTTGAGGAATCAGAGCTAACAGATATAAATGTACCAAGTGAATGTCATAAACACAGACTGCAGTTTTAAGAGTTCAGATCCCAGTTTGGGACAAATTTCATCCGATTGTTTTTATACAAACTGTTTCAGCACTTGTCAGTTTTGCTCTCGCCTCTGACCAGTTTCATTTTGTCTCCGTCTGAAAAGCGTTTTCATTAAAATGCTCTTTCACGTGAGGTCATGTGCCTCTTCTACCTCCTTCCTTATGACCCTCAATGTGACTATTTGACCCGAGGCTCTGTGTGCCCGCTTTGCTTTGTTCTGCAGTCTAAATGAAGCCATAGCAGCCAGGACCACTTTAATAATGTGTTACATACAACATGAGCTGCGTGAAGTTTTTGTATGTCATGAGGCTGAATGAAGAGTTAGTTACCAAATGTTGTTGTGAGGCGTTATCATCATGCAACAATGATGTGAATGTATTAAAACACACGCTGGTCACTCGGTCCGTCACGTCCCTACAGAACATTTTACCTCGTGTTTTCTCCATATGAGGCGGAGATTGTAAAGTGGAACGCTGATTTCTGTAAAGGGATTAACAACCAAACTGACCTATTCTACTGAAACTGGTTGAAATGTCTAAACATTTTATTTACAATATAAAGTTTCGCATGAAAAGAAAGTTTGAATTAAGTGATTTTTGGATTCTGATGCCTGCACACATTTTATTCCCTTTAAAAAGCCTCATAGATAAAAATAATTTTCACAACATTATTTGAATGTGCACTGTATGTTAGGAGTTATTTTAAGATGTGTACAGAGAAACAGGTACCTAATGATTCATAAGTGTAAAATAATTGTTGGTCCTGCCAAAAAAATTGACTGAAACAGTTTGACAGTGCAGTAAATAAACATTTGGTATGAAAAAGGCCAGAATGACCATGATGTCTAACGCTGGTAAACAATGTCATCACTTTGTGCTTTCTTGATTAAATTTAGTGATTTGACTGTAGCTTCATGTGTAAAAACATAAATTTCTTTGACAAAACTAAGTTCACGATACATTTGATTGTTTTTGAATCATTAGAAATGAAATGATTCATCTTTTGGCTGGTGATTGCTGTATTTAACAGTGGGAGAAAATGAAAGTTAAAAAAAAATATTTGTATTTAACAGGTGGTAACATTTCATTTAGTCATTTTTTGGCTCACGATTTAGATTTTCTCTTCAAAATGTTGTTTTTACGGCTCAGCTTCAGACTCCCAGTGCTAAACGCAACGTCGATATAACAAGTGCATGATTAATATTTGCCACCAGGGCATTGAGAAGTATTGATACAGGCTGCATCACCCAGGGAATGAAGCTGCCAGCATGTTGTGATCATTTCTATAAATAAACAGCAACATTTTGACTGCAAACTGCAACTTGTAAAGCAGGTTTGGGGAGAACATGCACTCAGGTGTCTGTAGTTTTATTCTGGGTCGAAGCTGCAGTTATGTTAAGGGCGAGAAGGGAAAGACCATGATTTAACGTTTCCATTATCAATAACACCACTCTTATTTACACTGTTATTTTTTGTAAGAAAAATAATTTATAAAAATTTAAGATGAATTGTAAATGTTTTCATCTAACAGTTCCAGCCTAATTAAAAGAATGACAGCTTCTTCAACATCCTGCCAGATGTGGCACAAACTCAACTGGATGAGTTGCAGCTGTTGAGTTTTGTTGTATTATCCTTTAGCCACCACAAGAGGGCGCTACATCATCATCCTCCTGAACCTCCTGATGGTTCCATGAACTTGTGAACAACCATTCACCCACATGATCACACAAAGATCAATTAGTTACATTAGTTACATAAAACTGACTTGTTGAGAATTAAAGATGTTTATTATGTGCTAATTAAATACTTTTTAGACAACATAATTCATGGAAAATGTGTACAGTTACAAAAATGGTCTTTTATGGTAGCAACAAAGAAAATAAACTCCTTACAAAAATAAATGGCTCACAAATAGTTTGTAAAATGACAATAAAACTCTTCATAAAAATACAAAAACATAACAAATCAAAAGTGTATCTGTGTTTTTCTAATTTACAGTCAATCACTCTGTACATGTAGTTAATCAATAAGAAATCAGAGCAGATTTAAATGGATCAGGATCATATTATATGTCTGCTGAGGAGTGCTGATGACAAAGAATTTAAGAAATATTGATTAATTTTATGAATTTGCACATCTTAAGCAAATTTCGAAGGATTAAAAATAAAAATTCCCAAGTTTTTAGTTCTAATACTTGATGAGTGTTCAAATGGAGATAGTTTATATATGTTCTTTGTATTTAGTATGAACTGAGATCATTAAAAGTATTTACAGTACAACAAAATAAATCTCATTGGAAAGTTTCTCTCCTTTTTTTTGGTCTTATCACATCTGTCATAATCAATAATAAAAAAAAACTTGGAGTAAATAAAAATAAAAACAGTACAGTGGTCCCACCAGGAGGCGGCGCTCTGATGGTTAAGGTAGCTGCAAATACTGACAGTGATGTAAAAAATAAAACAAAAAGTTCATTTGCAACAAAAATTACACCAAGTCAAAGTTTAACACAGCTACATTTTCTCATTACCTTTCTCATTCCAAACCGCTCCGTCTTATCTGAAGAGATAAAACGAAGCAACGCAGCAAATACAGTCCCTCCCGATTCCTTCTGAAAAACACACTGAGATCCCTCTTTAATAAACAAGCCTGTTTCCACAGGGAGGGGCTGCAACTGTTAAAGTGGTGATTAAATGTGAGTGATCAGAGAATAAAGAAAACACACTTCATTAATTTTAACAACTTGCTCCCTGTGTGTCTAATTTTTAATGTGTGTTTACTGTAACTTTGGTCTCACAGTCTTATTCTGGAGTGTATCTTGTATGTGTTTTTGCAGTGATCCGCTGAGTCAGAACAGAGTCGATCCTTTAGTGGTTCTTGTCGTAGTCCTTCACCATGCGCTTGATGTAGAACAGTTTGTGTCTCAGCCTGCGGCATTCTCTCTTCTTAGACTGGTACTCTGACGTCTGCAGAGCACAAATAACAGTTTCAAATGTTTGATATTTTATCTCTAACTACACTTAAAAAATCTGTGACAAACTCTTCATTTGCTACAGGAAGCACATCGTCTGCTGTGCTTTTTGATAAGGAATGTCCCACATCAGGAACCATCGTTTGCAAGAGGAGGAACACAAGGAAGTCACCACTAATGATGGAGGCTAGAGGAGCAGGATATTTTCTGAAGTTTACAGTCATCTCTACCGTGTTAAAGCAGTGCTAAATAACTTCTCCACTTTTGTAAACAACCGTGTCTCAGGCGGCCGTTTAAATCCTCCTGCGCATGTACAATTCCACAGTCTTGACTTCAATAAACAGATTTATTGTTTATTTTTGTTTCTATATTTTTCCATAAATACATTTTACCTATCAAATAAATTCTCCCAGGACAGGAACATTAAATATGTTATTTTTATTTTCTTTACATTGTCAGAGCGACAGGCAAATGTTTGGACACAACCAGAGGAGAAGGACCCAACAATGGCTGATAAGGACCCAGAGGACATTTACATAGAAAATATCAGAGAAAGATCATAAAAAATATGTTTAAATAATTAACAGGACACACTCACCATAAACAAGAATACTGTATAAACTTCTAATGAAATCTCGTTATGAAATAAGTTGTAAATTCGTACTACAGCTGCATTTTTCATCAGGGCATCGGAGGGTCCAGAGTGTCTCATATAAAGCTGAACATGTTTTTCGGTGAGTATTCACTTAGACAAGTTTCATAACTGTAGCTTAAAGTTTTAAAAGTTATTTCGTACTGCTTTAACCTCGTTTAATTCCAGATTATTGTCTCTGCACCCGATTGCCAGACTGTCAATCTCAGACCTGCTGGCAGGTTAAATCTGCCCTAAATAACTAACAAAGTTTATTTGCTGATTTGTTAGAGAGAAAATATATTCAGAGAATCTTCTTACCTGCTTTAGATCCTTCAGCTGATTATATTCCTCTGCAACCGCCTAAAAGAAAGTTACAAAACATTGACATTTGTTGTGATCATGTATTTAAAGCTTGTCCTTCTGCTTGTACAGAGAAAGTTTGTCTCCAGCAACACAGATAAAAAGACAAAGAACTGAAACATTCATACACAATTTAGAGGGAAATCTTAAAGTTTTAAAGTCAATATGTCCCTAAAGGTCATGTTTATCAGCTTCCTGATTCTCTGTGTTTAATATTTATTTGTATTTATAATAAATTAACACATAGTACTCTGCTGGTGCTCATAAAAACAACGAGTGCACAGAACAGGAAGGTTTTATCTCTAGCCGATATGTGATAAGCTGAAGACACGAGGCACAAGTGTAACAACTTGTACTTCAGCTCTGCAGAATGTCACATCAGTATCTCTTTTAGCTGAAGGTCATACAAACTATTTACTGACAAATTAAAACAGTGATAAAACTAAATATCAGGATACATTATTAGCAGCATGAATTCATCAGTTTCAACAAGTTAAAAAACCCTAAAAAAAAGTTTAATTTTATTACTAAAAGATCAAATCTGTGACTGAAACTACCAGCAGAAATAAAACTTTAAATTAAATTAACAGTATTTTTTATGGCTTTTGGGATGTGGGTGTGGTTATTTATCTAACCTGGTATTTAGCCGTGCTGTCGTCGAGCGTGTCCAGCTGTCGGCTCAGTTTGTTCAGCTGATCGTTAATGTCGTCCATCTCAGCACACAAGCGCTTGTACTCTCGTAGATCTGCATCAAACTCTCTCTTATATTCGTGTCTCTGAGCATCTGAAGTTATCTCGGGGTAAACTCTGGAGGAAAGAGAACAAGGAACATCAAAAACATCAAGATAGAGACTATGAGGGTCTGGTCCTGAGGGAGAAACCATAAATACACAAGATCAGTTTGTAGCTAATGATGTTTCTTGTCTCTTTAATCCAGGCTGTGAGTGAGAAGCTCAAAGATGCTCCTGCAATGTCACAGAATTATAGTTCTCACCTTTCCCATTCTTCTGTGTCCAGTTCATTTCCTGTCTCTCCTCCTGTGGTGTATTCAGTTTCATACTGGGACTCGTCCATGTCTGGGTTACGCCTGCGTCTCTTCCCCCTGTTTGCAGAGGGTTTACGGCCTCCACCTGTCTCCTCTGAGGGGCTCGAGCTGGTCCTGCCGTGGGAAAATGCTTCAGACGGCCGGCTGGTTGTCCTCTCAGAAAACCTGAAGGATGAATGAAGACGGGTTTTTAAATTGATCTGAACAAATTTATTAATGTGTCATTTAGTTTGTTATGTGTTTGTTTTTGGATCCCTCTGATTTTTTTTAACACTTGTAATGAAATAAAACAGTTTATGGTCTTAAAACTATTTAATAAATGTTATTAAAAAGGATTTAAAAAATAATATCAAGAGAAAAAGCAGTGTAATTATTGATATGGTCCAAAGAGAAGCCATATGGAGGGAGGTAAGACTTTTTGAATGATTGTTGCTGCTGTTGACGTCCTTCAATCTGACTCTGCACCATATGGAGTCTCTCAGTACAGGAAGGAAGCAGGTACAGCTTTTTAATAAGTCCAGGACAAAACATTCAATTTCGTAGGTTTGTAGGGATTTGTGGAGGAATCCAAATCCAGTGGCACAGATATTAAAGGTTATTTGAAAACAGTGAATTATGTCAACAACAGAGGACACTGCTAGTCTGCAGGCTCACATTCTTCTGCTTATAAAAGATCCGATCTGGTTTTATTATCATTAAAATATTCTGTACTTTGAATGAACTGAAAACCCAGTTTGTGTGTAAACTTGTGTGAGCAGTGCAGACTCTCATTTCTGACGTCATACAAATTTTGGTGATTATCTAGAAATGTCCCACACTAGTAGCAGTTTTAAAGATCCTAAAAAAAAACAATGTGCTTAAGAAATCATTCTCTCCTTTGATGAAAAAAAATCTAATTTCTTCACAAACATCCAGCTTGTTCTCCTCCCTGAAGAATTCAGGAGGGAAAAAAGGGAGAGTTAATCCAACAAAGACTCAAAGGTCACAAGTCTCCGTGTGGGCGGAGCCTGGTGTTTTTATGGGTTTTAAAACAAACTAGTGATTAGAACTGCTTGTGCAAGTCACATGTTTCACTCACTGTGGGCAGTGCTTTAACTGATACAGATTCAACTGTCCAGGGACAATTTTAATACAACTTTAATATTTACAAAATACACTTTTTTTTATCAGATTGGCTTACTATGATGTAAGAAACATTTAAAAATTACAGAAAAAAGAGCAAAAAGAAGAAAAACCTTTTGGGCACGAATGCTGTATGCGTGTTCTAAGCTAAATTTATTCATTATTATGATTTATTTTCATTATAATTTTTTATGCATTTGAGGACTAATTTGGAGCTCAAGATCAATTGTGATTTTAAATAATTTTGTGAGATAATAGAATGATATCAGTAATTAAACACTGACTAGTAAACTACTGAACTTTCCTGACTATTAAAGAGGCCGTTCCATTTAAATGTCGAGACCACGCCTAGCATGCTGCTGGCTAAAAGCTGCTAGAATAAACACGTATCAAACAGGAAGAGACTCGGTGCGCTGTTGCCATGCGCAGCGGGGAAGGAAACAGTATGCCTTGCTCTGATAGGCTAGATTGTTAGTTTTATTTAAACAACAGAAAAAGGTGATTTTTTTAAATCCAATTTATTTATTAAATGAACGAAACAGAAAAGGGTCACCTACTGGTGGTCGTCTCCATTATAGGAGCTGCTGTCCACTTTGACTAGGGGGTAGGATGTAACACTGTTCGCTGAGGCGTTGAGCAGCCCCCCTCCCTTCTCAGACACCAGCAGGGTAGGGGCATCCTGAACACTGCGGCTTTCCTCGACATTGTTCACCTACAGCAGGCAGGAAAAACACAAAGAACAGACTCAACAAATACAAACAAACATCTGTAACACTCACAAAGAGCAAAAAATGGCTCCACATGTTTGTTTACTGACTCACTTCCTGTTTAACAGTTTTTCTCTGTTTCTCTGACAGACTGATTGACTCGTACATCATCTAATAATGTAGATAATCATAAAACTGACTTTTATTTGTAAACTATATAAACTAAACTGAAAGGCAACTGAAACTAACGTTAGTCTGAATATCAGAGCAGCAACTTGAGAAATAAAGAGCCTCCAGAAAAGCAACATAAACAGCAAGAACTGTCTGAAGAAGCAAAAAATGAGACTGATAAGAAAATTTGTTCATTTTTTTAAAGCATTCAGGCATGAAATTGGACCTCTGGCTCTTCGGTGAAAAGGGAGCGCTTCTGCTTGAGTCACAGCGCTTGAAAAGATCAAAAGAAGAAAAACAAATGAAGTTTACAGATTAGCTATAAAATGAAAATAAACTAAATCCAGCTTTCCTTTCTTTGTCTTCACTCATCTTCTAATAGACATATGGAACAGATCTTCTCTTCCTTTCAAACAAAAGAAGTTTCACGTGTAAAAACATTCACCTTCACCTGTGAGTCCTCACAGTAACGCCCTCAGGCCCGGTACATTTATTAATCACTACATGCCTTTCAAAAGACCTGTACGTATATCTCAAACTGAATCTAACAAAACGTACTACTTAATACTTAACTCATAAAAACTTTTTAAAATTAATATTAAACTTGATTTCTGTCTGATTTCCTTTTATCAGTATTCCAGTTAACACTCAGTCTAATAATGATTTTAAATCTCTGATTTTAAACTTGGAGGCACAGACCTACTGTAATACTGTAAATTACTATATATACAATAATTTAAGGTACTCCTAACTACTGATATTCGAGTTTTTCTGGCAAACATATAAAAAATATCTACAAGTTAGAGATTACAGCAGAGCACAGCCGGGTGGGAAGCTTACCCTGCAGGATTTTCAGACAGATATTATGATGCAAGAAAAAAAGATAATCCGAAAGGTTTTCTATCTTTTGCTTATAATATACTCATGGGTCTCATAAAACTAAAACCCCCATTGGTAAATGGACTTGGACTATTTGATTTGAAAAGCCCTTAAATGTTCTCCTCAATAGAAACGCTGGCATTTAGCTGCTACACATACGATAAGTAGAAGCTATTTTGAATATTTTGCCAGATGTAAGGCTGAAAGTGGGACTTTCTTTAAGTCCTGGACTAAAAGATGCTTATAACAATGCTGCAGATCTTTTCCTAACAGTATTAAAATACTGTTAGGGGTGGAGATTCAAACTAACCAAAAGAATGAGAGCACATGTGGGACATCTCTGTTTTACCAGCCAAAATGAGGAACAACATCTGCTTTAAGAGATTAGCTCAAATCATAAATAAATGTGCACCCATCAACTGCATATCTGTGGTTTAAAAGGCTTTCACCATATTTTCAATCAGAAAAGATTACAGACGCGAAAGAAATAGAAAATAACGTTATTTTTCTGTAAATATTTTACTGTTTTTTTCCAAAAGCTTTTTGTCTTAAAAGAAAGTTCCACTCCAATAAGAAGATTGTTTAAAAAGATTAGCCTTTCCCTCAAAAACAATAATCGCAATGGGTGGAGCGCACGTGTATGCTGAAGCTGCTAGTTCCCCAAAAAAATGTCAACAATGTCCTTTCAGTGTGGAGCACCGCAGCCAGTGAGCTGTGTGTAAGCACAGGAAGAATGTCTGACATTCCCAAACCTGGACCAGCAAAAACAAGAAGTTGATGGAGAGAAATAATGTAAGCCTAAACAGAAGAGACGTGATTAAATGAGGCTGAAATCACAAAAATGTAAAGAGATATTAAAAAATAACATTTCAAGGAGCGTCAAACTTCAGTCTGTGGATGTTTCACATCTATGGAATCAGTTTTTCTTCTCCATCTGTGCAGCGTTTCAGTGACTGCGACACAAAGACGGCCCTTTCTAAAACCAACTCTGATGACTTCATGCAGCAGACACAATGCAGCCCCCCCAGTCGAGCTGAATAAAGCCTGTATGTGAGGTCATCAGAGCACGCCAGACCTCCAGAGAGACGGGGCAAATCTCAGACTAACCGCTGCCTCAGATGATCTCTTAAACAAGCCTGGTGATTCATTTGGTTGCAAAGCAGAGCAGGTAAAACAACTATGTCAAAGAGTGGAATATTTAGAAAGGTGGAGACCAAAACAAAATATGTGTCGTCCAAATCACAGCTGATATAAAACGAAGACACCCCCCGGATGATTTGTTTTTTGTAGACAACAGTCTTAAGGCACCAAAATCAAGTAGGTTACACAATATACATGTTTTAATCTCTGAATAAATAATAATCCGTTAGCAGTGATTGTCAAATTTTCTGGGACTTGTATTTATTTATTTTTTTTAGGAATTCTTTTTGTTTATTCCTAAGCCTTTCTAATCCTCATCCATACCTCTTACTCTTTATCACAGCTGTCATTTCCAGAAGAAACGTTGAAGTTTTTTAATGGACGCTGTTACTACACCAACAGTAAGCGGCTGATGCCATCGCTGCGCATGGCTCCATTATTAGACACAAGTGCTAGTCAGAGGATTTACTCTGCGAGGCAGAGGAGTCACCTTTGTGTTCATGATGCCATATACACTCAGCAATGACACCCTACATCCAAAACAAACAGCTCTATATAATTTAGTATAACCACATGTCTGTTCAGAGATACTGCTGGTGTTTTCCAGTCTGTACACGATACGGTTTCTGCCTTTTCTGCAGCTTTGATTGGCTGATATATTTAAATGATGAGACATCGTGCTGGAATATTAACATCATCTTGTTTTCTGAAGTCGTGTGTGTAACAGAGATCTTTTAAAACTCAGCATGTCGGGTTTATTATTAACCCGTATTCAGTCCTATATAACCCAAAGCGTTGTTGATGTTTAAAAAAAAGACAAACTCCCTTGAAACCAGCGGGATTGGTGTTATCTTCTCAGGTGGTTAATGATTACTCAGAGTGAAACCAGGACGTGGACCAGGAGCACACAATCATTGGCTGTTATCAGCTCTGACCCAGAACAAAATAAGTCAGTTAAAGGCAACACCGTTCACTCAGTGTGACTGTTTCTTCACCGGATCATATAAAGTGACTAAGAAACTCCTTTTGGACTTTCAACTCTTACAGAAAAGCAGTTAAAACAGAAGGATGCAGAACAACCATGTCTTTGTTCATGCAAGCCTCAGAAATGAAAATTTTCACTTCTTTTTAAATCCCATGTAAACACAGACTTATTGAACATTGATTTTTTTAATCATGTTTCTTACCCATTCCTCTACATCTCTGCCCTCGGAGGCCTTCCCACCAACAAGAGGTTCTTCCCAGTAGATATTTGGTTTCCCGTAGCGCCAGATCTTCCCTCTTGTCTTTTGCGCAAAGAAAGCTGCAACACCCAAAGCGATGACAACCAACAAGCCGCACACCATGGCAACTCCCTAGAAAAGAATATCAGGATGAAACCAAGGAGAGAAACTGTGCAGTGCAGTTGGTTTATTATGGGACAAGAACAACAGAAACATGTCACCATCTTTATGAAACACATTTTATAACAAAACTGTACAGATAACTCACACAATCTGTCTTGTTCTTTTGATATGTATATAGTTTTATCTTTTCGTAATGCTTTAAGAAAAAATACTGACAAGCTTGTATTATGACAGTCATCACTGTTCTGAAACACTGTCTGTAAAGACACATTGTAATTATCTTTTGAGCTATTTTAAAACATTCTCAGTGGTCTTTAAATGATGAATATGACGTTTTTACCCCAAATCACAAAATCTGTGCCATTTTTATAGGAAGTAGTTTCTGCATAGCGGCAGTAGTTCATTAGCAATTCGCCTCTGCGCTGTGGGCGGAACTGTTGGCGTGGAGGATCCTTCCCCATTGAGTTATCTGCTTATGCTAGCGCTACTGCTAGCTTACAGCTAGCTTATAGCTGGCTTACAGCTAGCAGAGTAGGAACTTGTGGCCCACCCAGTGGATTTTCTACAGGACAAATTTTTGCAACTGCTACTGATTCACAGCAATTTGAATACAAAAATACTCAAAAATGGAATTTAGAGATTAATTTTCTTAAGATACATCCTCTAGCATCAGGAAAATGTCACAAGAACATGTTAACAACACGAAAAACACAATTTTCATTGAAGTGGATCTTTAATAAACATTAAATAATTCAAATCATGCTACAAGTTTTGGTTTTGATGAAAGTTTGTTTTTTTTTTACTTTGTGGTACATTTAATACATTTTTTGTTACCGAGACTGAAAAAGCAAGAAGAGTTTTTAATTAAATGGCATTTTAACAGAAACTTATGTAACTGGATAATGAGCTACATCATGGAAGTTGAACTAATCCAAACAATTAAAATCAAGAATCTGTCAACAGGAAGAGTCACAAACCTCTTGTGGGTCCACAAAGCAGTAATGGTACAGGTACTGGTTGTAGATGGGGAAACCTCCCACTCCTCCCATCTGGGAGTAACTGGTCTGGTAGAGGTTCTGACACATCATGAGCATTGGGTTGTACATCATACTGGACGAGCTCTGAGCCATGGGGTTTACTCCAACAATGTACACAATGGTCATGATGCCCTAGAAAAGAAAAATGATCAGTGCACCTGTATGTTTTGTTATAGTGTAAATCCTGTGAACACACACGCAGCTGCAGCCATATCACAAACTGACTGTACAGTAAGTCAATTACAGGAAAGAAACAAACGTTATGGTGCTTTGTAGGATTTTACTAATCAGTGACATGCAAGTGTTTAACAGCTCAAAGCAGCTGGTTTTTGTTTCCTAATTACTGAGTGAAACATGTTAATGTATGTGCAATATACAATCTGCATGGAGAAGATGTTACATGAATTACAATTTAAGCTGCAGTGTCAGTATAATAAATATTATATTGTCTTAAATTAGAATTTCCTTTAGCTGTATGATGATAAAAACTACAGCCTTTTCAGACAGAAGGGACTGTGGGAGGGGCTTAACAGGATGTTTGTGTAGGTTTTTCCCAGAACTGTTTCATATATGTACATTGTATTCCTGGTTTCAGAGGGAATTGTGTGGAAATAAAATAAGATTATAGATGTTCAACATAAACACTACGGCCTTTTTCAGCACTACTGACTGTCCATCACATGTTTTATGACATCATCATGTTCATCGTGTGCTTTTATCACATCAAGGTTAAATATAAACTAAATAAATGAGGTTTACCTGCAGCACAGCCATCAGGATGCTGCTTATCAGGATGGCCAGGAAGAACTTCCTGCTGCGGACTGTGTTGGATTTAGAGAAGGTGGCAACAAAAAAAGACAGAGATCCTATGAAGTTAATGGCCGCCATGGCGATCATGGCAGTTTTGGCTGAGTAAGGAGAAACATATGAGCCATAGTAGCTTCCGTAGTTTCCGTAGCCGCCTCCATAACCATAACCTGAGCCGTAGCTGCCTCCGCCGTATCCGCTGCCGTAGCCCAAACCAGAACCATAGTAACCCCCTCCCATCCCATACCCATACTGGAATTCCCACATGAGTGTTGAAGCCACGCAGGCAAATATGGCCACACACAGAACGATCACAGTAGCCATCATGATCTTGATGATCCCAGGAGGCGACAGCCATTTGTAGAAGTGCTGCGGTTTGTCTTCGATGTAGTAAGATCCAGGTGGAGGTGGGTATGCATTGTAATCACTGAGAGGCCCATGGAGGCTACCCGTAGGCCCAAATCCGTTGTTGGATGGAGGGGTGTAAACTGGTGGACTCTCGTAATGCAGCTTGTCAAACATCACTGGAGAACTGAGAACACAAACCACAAAGAATGAGCTGAAAGCAGTTTAAATCAGTTTCTCTGTAGAGCTGATACGACTAACGCTACGTGGAAAGATGTGAGTCAGTCAGGTGTGACCTTTATTATGATGAGGTAACAGATCAGGTGTAAATGTTTTACCGTTTCCAAGCAAGTGAGTTCCTCTTTCTCTAATACAAAGTACGTTGGGCTCATTTTATTCAACATTTTTACATCTTATACCTGCTTTTTCCTGAGAATAGAAGCAGAAATCTTAAAGCAGTGCAGAATTTTCTGCACTGGATAACTCACAGTTAGAGAGGAGATGTTGGTACCAGGACAGGGAGGGAAGCCTCACAACAATACTTCCCTTTTAGCCTCCTCATAGGCTGTAGGAGTCTCTCTCCAGCCCACACAATGAAAAGACTTTGAACATTTAACAATCATTCATTCGACTAAAAATGTTGTTTTCTGCAACAAATGAAACATAACGATTCTTATAGCTATCTGCTTTAAAGGCACAGGACTCCAAAAATACATAAAACATCATAAATGTGTGTAAAAAAGATGTATTTATTTATTTACTTCCTGTCTGGTATGAAAAAACGACTCAACAAACAGATACTAAACATTAAACTGTTTCTTCTAGGCGATAAAAAAAAAAATCCTCGGCACAAACTGTCAAGGCCCAAAATCACATGTTGAAAATGCTGCTTTATTCTGACTGGTAACACAAACAAGATATTCAGACTGTCCTTGTATCTGTCACTGAGCTGGGAATGGAAGGTGTTGGGAGTTTAGTAAGATCATCACTCAGATAAATGAAATACAGCCAAAATATTCAGCTGAGGTCGTATCAGGAGAGCAGATGCTTTCTGACTCACTGCTGATGATAAACTGAACATCTCTGTGTTTTTGTTTTGTTTTCAAGAGGTTTTAGTGAACTGCTTTAGTTCTGACACACACCATTCTGGTGTCCCAGCAGGACAGTGAGGGAGGCATCACCCGTTCATTCAGGGGTTTGGACATGAAGACAGAGATACGGTCTCTGGCACGTCCTCAGCTCCATAACTCTTCTCTCTTTACGGGTCTTGGGCACACACAGCGGAGGAGGTCTTGCCTCAGAGCCTCCATTCCAGACACCTTCCCATTAGAAGCAACCCCCCACCTCTCCACACGCCCCACCCCCAGCGCTCCTCTCCAACCCTCCATAACTTCTCGTCTTTGTTTCGGAAGCAGGAGGGGCAGAAGTCAGGGCTGCTCGTCACTGGAACAGTGTTGCCATGGAGTCGTTTTTTTTTCTTTTTAAGAAAGAAAATTGGGGCACTGTCCAGGGATCAAACAAGGCCTCCTCTGTCCTAATCCTGAGTTGACTGAGGTGAACAAGAGACCGAAAGCAGGGCGGACAGGTGGATGTTGTGCACTATCAGGTGTCCTTTATTGTTGATCAACAGTCTCTCTTGCAGGTGATTGTCTTCTAATTCATTCTCTGCTGTTGTGTTTGATCAAGAAGATAACTGACAGGAAATAATCTTTCCAAACCAATTAAATGTAACAACTGTGAGAGTGACCTTAAATAACCTTAAACACTAAACACTGCTCACTTCATTAGCAAAAAGCAAAAGTTTTTTTCTGTTATTCGTGTAACAAGAAAACAGAATCTGCAACTGGGAACAAGTTTGTTTAGTTACTTAAAGGTAAATCAGTGGAATACATTGCTACAGTAGTGGTATTATTATTAGTATTTGTCTCAAGCTGGCTCATAAATCTGATATTTTTAAAAGCTGGACAGAAAGAACCGAGTTCAGGCTGCAGTCACAGGTCAGGTCAACCACCCACCAGCTAAAAGCTGCAACACAGAGACTCTATCATCTGCTGCTGATAATGGAATTCCAGTTATACAGTCACATGTCTTACATCTGTCAAAAACAATCAGCCCCCCCACCCAATGTAGGCTGGGACCCACTGACATACACCCAGGAGCCAAGAGTTCCTGCCCAAAAACCACCGCACTGTGCAATCTCCTGCAGCACGAAAGCATAATCGGATTTATAGTAAAAATGAAAAACATGTTGCCCTGAAACTTACACTCAAAATAAACTCTTTTATAAACATCTTTATAACGTTTGGGTCATTTTTTTGGGAAACTTGTGCAGTTCTAGTCATCTTAAACACACATTTCACATGTTAATCAGAAAACCTGGTCTGATTGGTCAATAAAAGACAGATTAAGTATTTAATTCTAAAAAAAAATGATTAGCTGATTTATTGATTTGACAAATAGTTTTATTTCAGTAAGATTATTTATACAAGAAACAAATCAGTGTTTCCTTAAAGTTCAACAAAACTTAAATTTAAATAAAATGAAACATTATTATACAGTTTTCTGTATAATTTTGATTTCACCTGTTCAGGTGAATCAGTAAAGATAATAATGTTAATTATGGGTTTGTTTGTATTCTTACACATTCAAACAAAAAACTTCACCAGGTTGCAGTTTATTTAGATTTGTAGACATTTTCAATCACATTGTCTCTTTTATATATAATCAAAGAATATTGATCATTTTTTTGTTATTAACCAAAATTCATTCAACTTGTGTCCCTCTTGATTCTTTAGATTTTTAAGTTAATTACTAATAGATAAAAAAATTAGTAAGTTGACGCAGAAATGTTGTTTGCTGTGTGGGAATCTGTGAACCACCTGTCGAGGTAAAACATCAACCATAAAGTTCCCGTTTAATTACAGGCTCGATGTTTTCTCAGCGACATTCAAAACATCCTAAAGTACATCAACACTAGAGAAGTGAAGAAGTATTTCAAAGAAAAGTGAAATCTGAAGTAAGGTTCACTTAGATCCACATCAGTTCGTTTTCTTACCTGAAGACCACTGAGGGGGAACCAAACACTTGACCAGAGTCCTTTTGTCTCTCCTGTTCAAATTCTCCAAAAAGGGGAAGAAAAAAGTGTTTTCTAAATTACTCTAGAGACGATCCTCCGTGTTTAATGAAGCTTTCTGCGCTATAAGAGTCAGTTTCGGACAGAATAAATTGTCCTGCAGCGAGTGAACAAGTGCTGCGCCTTTTGTCCCGCCTGCCTGCGAAAAGTCCGCAGCAGCGCTGCGCTGCCGCGTTTCAGCCGCTAGAGGGCGCCGCTGCTCGCTCAAAATAACTTCCAATTTAAACATTTAGACGTTAATTAAAACAATTTTCAAATAATTCAAGCATGACAAATGACATAACAAAAATATCATTAGAGAAAATCAGATTCAGACATCAGTAAATGGAATGTTAGTTAACAACAATATAATAAAATGTTTGGGACATATGTTAAAAATTGATCTGATGTGATATTTTTCCCAAAAAAAAAAGGATGGAATAAAATTATCTAAAAATTAGATTTCTTAGAACATGTAATATTTACTTTTGAAATAACTTGTTTCTGTGTTGAGCAGCAAGACCAACATGCATGGCTGGAAACGATCTTTGCAGATGTGGTTTTTAGTTGTTTTAATAGTTTTAATTCAAGTATTCAACTAAGACTCATTAGTTCTGACTCTCACGTTTACCTCCGCATGAAATGAGCCATCATTTATTGATCCTTTAGCTCAATGTCAAAATCACTGCAGCACAACCAAATAATGAGGCTGAAGTTCCAGGAGCATAGAAAAAACTGTTTCCATTAAACTGTAAATAAATATAAGTACCGATTTTATTCGGTATAATGATTTTTAGTTAAATACGCAGTTTGTTTTGGGTTTTTGCCTAGATTTTGAACAAATTCTCAGTCTCAACAATTTTAGCTTTTTCCGTTTTGTAATTAAATATTTATCCGCTAGATGGCGACACAGTTTGAGCCTCGAGTGTTTCTCCATCTACCACCTAATGATGTTCCTAAAATGAAGATTTCCGCTGTTTAAATACATTTTTAGAACAATTTAGGGTTAAAAAAATGAAAAGGGAGCCAACACACACACACACGGACGGACGGATGGATGGATACTTGCCCACCAGATGCTGCCATTCTTCAGGACATCTTGTATCTTCAACTTCTTTTTTCATGGGCCGTCAGAAACACCTGTACAGGTGCTGTGGGAGGCGGGCAGGTGTGTAATAAATGTGTGAACCACACTGAGGTGCCTGCAGACTGACAGAAACCGCTCAGCAGGCACAAACCGCTCCGTGACTGTGATAAAACTTCCTTTATTCACAATTAGAGATCTGTCGTTGTCATATTTACAAATACATGTTGCAAATAGTTACACCAAGAGACGTAGAGCAGAAGCACAGTTCAACACTGGTCTGAATATCCTCCCACTCACAAATCACATCATTAACGCAGTGTGTAAGGTGACTTTTACTAAACTGGGTCTCACTGCTGCTCTCAGCCGAACCGCTTCAATGTTCACTGGATCAGTTCGATGGCGCCACCAAGTGGTCCTTGTTGGAAATGGCGCGGCGGATCCACGTTCTTTCTCTGAACGTCTGCAGATGTGTTCAGGCTAAATCAAAAACTGAAAAAAAAAACAACTCAGCATTGTACACGTCTACACGAAGAAGCATTCAAAACAATGCGTTTCCTTGATCGGTTCTTCAGTCCTCTAAAACCTGCTTAGAGGAACGAATATTTGGCTAACTTCAAACCTGCTGGGTCCATTTAACAAAGTCAAATGTGAACAAATAAAATGATAAAAATGTGTGCAAACCAGATGTTTTTTCATATATTTGGATCAATAGGTTTTGTGTCACATTAACCCAGTTTTACAGCTGATATTTCAGGAACAGGTGAATTAACGAGGGCCGCATTCCATTTATGAGATGTTCTGCTTGTAAACACGTGCAGCTGCAGGAGTGGTATGCAGCCCTCTTTAACACACCTACCTTACCTGCAACTTCAAGTCAAAATGTCTGTTGTGAGACAGGTGTGTTGTTAATCAGCTTTAATTCCCTCCATCAGCTCATCAGCAGACCTAAACACTGATGATAGCTCATGATGCTCCCAGGGGCTTGTGCATCCATACAACTGTCTCTGGGATTTAAATTTGCTCTTTTTTTATAAAAAGGGACTTTGCAAATGAGCTTCAAAAATCTAAATACAGTCACATGTTTTTGTAAAGACTGAGCTCATAGATAATTATGAATATTAGCAGGTGATTTTCAAATACAGTAAATCTATAAATGAGTTGCTTGTAGAGGAAACTAATGAACACGTGACAGCAGGTTGTCAGACATTAAAAATGACATGAGATACAGAAACAAATGCAGCTGTGAAACTACATCTGGTTGCAGCACAAAGGAAGTGAAACAGGATGAAAACAGGTTTCCTGATCTGACAAACTGGATCCCAGCGATTCCAGAATCATTTCAACAAATAAACCTCACTGAGCTTCTTGTCTCTTGGTGACATCCAGATGAAATAACACAACTTCAGACAGATTTGGGTTTTGTATGTTAGAACTCTTTGAACCGGCCACACACACACAGACACACATCATCCCAGCCTCCCATCAGACCAAACACTGCTGGACTGATGTGCCTTCACAGCAGAAGGTCAAGGAGGAAGAGTCCTTGGAGAGGGACGTGCACACTCATTCCAGACTTGTTTACAACTTCCAGATTAGCAAACATCAACGTGCCTCCTCACAAACACACACACACAATAATCCACTGAGCATTTGGGTCGGATTAGATAAAATGTCATAGCAGGACACTCACTTGAGCTTTAAACATTTTACTTAAAAAGGCACAAACTATGATTTCCTGGTAAATTATTTTGATGTAAGAAATAAAAGACATTTTTTTTTCCTTTTTTCCATGTAAATCAACATTTTTCAGCCATAACTGAGATATAAGCGTTGAAGGACTCTTCCTAGATCAGTCTTTATTAAGTCGTTTTCTTAATGGTTAATTTTAAACCTAAAGTTTTCCACTGTAATTGTTTTTTTTTTTCATTCCCGAAAGTGCAATAAAAATAAGAGAGCTTAATATCTGTTTCTCTCATTCTTCCACAGTACCTGAGGCCAGTGACTGTGCTACAGAGACCACGTTGAAAGACAAAAAGAAAACCAAGGAGAGGAAGAACTGAACTCCAGAACACTACAACATGAAAAGAAGTTTTCAACGCAGGGATTCGACTTTGAAAACTGAGGATTCACTTACAAAAAAAAAAAAAGAAAAAAAGTACATACAAATCTTCCAAATTCTGTTGTATCGATGAAATGCTTCCTGTGTCTTTCAGATTTAACATCAGCATAGTTCACCTTTTCGTTTTTGCCTTGATCCCAAAAACACACCAAAAAAGAAAAAATAAAAGAAAAAAATAAAACAAAAGTAAATTAATTTCCTACAAAGCAGATATCTTTCACTCGATCGTTTCCCCTGATCAACAGCTTGAACAAGACACGTTCTGTATGGAATCTAGAATACAACAACTGCTTCAAACAGCATCTTTTTTTCATATTCACGCCACGGTATTCGAGTTTCATGTTACAGCTTTTATACTTTGACTCAAGCCCCCGTTTGTAATGCAAAGTACGTTAATTTTTCGTTGATAAAAGAATCAAAGAGTCTCTTGTGGAGTCAGTAGGTCTGCAACATTCCTTCAACTCGGCAGTAGCCGTGGAGCACTGAGAATGAGAAAGACAGAGCACGAAGAGGGAGGTACATGGTGATGAGGAAGAAGGAGACGGTGAGAGGGGAAGGAGGTGAAGGGGGAGCCGGAGAGCGAGAAAAGGCCTGGGGGGGAGGAGGGGGGTGTAGTTGCTTCCATTTAAAACTTGACAGTGACCACAATGTTTCAAGTTCTCTCCATTTTCTTCCTTTACTTGTGCCTCTGGAGAGCTTTCCTCTTTCTCCTCCTGAAGAAACAACAGCACCTGCAGGAGAACATCCAGAGGGATCGGATCAGTGTGACGCTTCACACGCCGAGGTTCAGATTCAATCAGATCCACTGCAGTTTTACTGTCATCACCTTCAGCCAAAGTTTCTTTTACATTTTCTTACAAAAAGCCAAAAGTAGATCTTAGTAAAGTTCAACAAACTTCCTGAAAACATTTCAACTGGTTCTGCTTTTTATTTTTATTCTCCCTTTGTTTTTTACTCATTCTCCAGTCGTTAAGCAAATATTTTCAGTGTTTTGTTGCCAAATTTCTTAATTCTGACCTATGAATCACAAACGAAGTGTCTGATGAAGCAAAGTTCTGTCTAAACACACAACTTACAGAGAAATGATTTGAAATCTCTGGTCACTGTGTCGTAAAACCGAGTTAACCCAGTCTGACTGAAATAAAATATTATTCTGAGCTCTAAAAATGACTGAACTAAAAACTTGGTTTTAGGTTCGAGCTGACAATAAAAAGGAGTCTGCAGTATTCCAAAGATGAGCTGAAAATTACTTAAAGAAATTAACAGACAGCTTGTAAATAGTGATTTTTGTGAGTGTGGACTTTTTCCTTCATACTTGGGTTCGTCAGCCACTTCGACCTCAGTGGGAGCCGTGATGGGAGCGTTGGAGTGACCAGCCGTGGGATCATCCGTGTTCAGCTCGCCGTTCGTTGAACTCATCACCTGCAGGGTTAAAGAACATCAGACTGCTCAACAGACACTCTGAGCAGAACACTGCAGGGAAGTAGTTACATAAAGTTTGTTTGAACATCAGTAGAAACGAGACTTCTTCTTCTAACCAGGACTGAGACGACTGAAGCGGCACCGCAGAGGTTTAACAAACATTTCTGCACATTCTTTCTTTATATTTAAAAAGGTTTTATTTGCTGCAGTGGTTCCTCCTGTTCATCCTCTCTGAATGGTTGCACTGTTAAAGCTACAGTTATTTATCTTTCTATGTTCCCACTTCTCCGAAGAGATGATCAGCACAAAAGCGTTGTGTACAGAAACCATCTAAAGACAGAAAGTTTGGACAATGCTAGCCAAAATGGAAAATCAATATGAATGCTTAAGGTTTCATTTCAGATGAATGAAACTTGATGTCCATGTGGAGAGGACATGAAGACATGAGGACATGGCTTGCATGAACATGAGGAACAATAAGAAAAACCTGTCTTGACTTTGAATGTCAACACAAACGACAAAAAAATGCAAATCTGCCTCTTAAAAGCTGCAGTTCCAATGTCTGACACTGGGTGGCGCATTTGCACCAAATTTATAACTGAGACTCCCCAAAATAGAAACACTAAAAGCAAAAATCATCTACTCAGCTGGTTATTTAATTTGCGTTTGTCTAATGATAAAAAGCATGTTGTGTTGTTTGCGTGATGTCGTCTCTGCGTGTCTACTGTGAGCAACCTACAAGCACACGAGCAACATGCAGAGCATTAAAGACTCTGATGCAAACACACTGGAATCAGTGAAAAGGCGGGGTCGCTCACAAAATTACATGGATTCATGCATTAGCCATCAAAGCAGCCGCAGCAGAAGCAGCAGTGGTACCTGAACAGAGCCCCCTAGCCGCTCAGCTGTGAGGTGCGAACCCAGAGTCTCCTTATTGGTCACTGGAGTGGGCTGAGACTCACTTCCTTTGGGCTCAGGTGACTTGGCACAAAGAACAAAAAGGGTTGAGGCAGGTGGGCAGGAAGTGATGAGAAAAAAAGAGGGAGTGGGAGAGGGGGGGGGGTGCAGGTGAGGGTGATAGGAGGGTAATGTGGTGGAGGGGAGTGAGGTTGGAGGTGTGGATAAAAGGGAGTAACAAGGAGGAGGGGGTGAATAAAAAACAAACAAACAAACAAAAAGAATTATAGAGGACATCTCCCAAGCAGAAGCAGGCTTGTTAAGACAAACTATGTTAATAAAAGATTAAAGGGAAGCAAAAATTTATGTGAAGCACAGATCAACACACTAATAAAGTCATGCAGAAGTAAAAGAAAACAGCCTTGATCATCTCAGCTAGCATTAGATCATTAAAACACCCAGAGCGACGTCAATCTGCTCAGGTGTTCAACACAACTTGTGCTTCCACGGGGAACTTACAGAATACTAACGACTGCTGAGGTCGTAAATGTAAAGAAACATTTTCTATTTTTATAGCATCACTTACAAATGTGATCTTAACTCTATAAACAGTAGGTACTTTCTATCTTCTTTAACCAGGATGTAACAGGTTTACAGGGCCGTGACCGATGTACATGGTGCACAAGGAGGTGCTTTGGCAGCAGGTTGTTACCAAGCCAATCCCATTAAATGGAGAGCAGTAAAAAAAAGGCTAAAGTCCACTGTAATAAGTCAGTCATAAATTCAAATGCACTCCCTCTATAGCGTTACGGGAAACGATGAGTCAGTACACCAACATCATTTATGTCAATCAGGCATCATTTATTAATTTTTTCTTTAATAAAAACACAAATTATTCTTCTACTCTATAAAACAAGGCTCGGATGGCATGCTGTTAAAATAAAAAATCCACACTCTGACACACGCTAAGCCTATAACTAGTCATCACTGGTATGAACAATGCAATCTGCATTTTCAAATCATGCATGCAATGACCGGTGCTTAGAGTGGCAAGGTGTCCAAAATCTGATTACGCCATAAATATTGCTTTGATTCTCTGCGGGAGCAGAAGGAACTTTCATGTGTGCACATGTCAGAGTTTTGATTTGTTATGTCAGAGTTGTTATTTGATGTGAACTTTGAACAATGATGAGATCACTAGCAACATAATGAACAGGAAACAGCTGTCATTTTTCCAGGAAACTGCTTACAGAACAGTAAAATTATCTGGTGGAGGAACTTGAATGACTGGGTAAGATGAATGGTCAGTCAGTCGAGTAAATTAACTGGGCGTGGTGTTTGAAGTTGATAACCTCACCTGGTTTTTGTTCTGCTGCTGTCCTTTCTCTTTGATGGGTTGCTGAGGCGTGTCAGTGGGGATCGGGCCTATCGGTGTAGGCTGGGAAAAACGAAGAGATTAAATAATTTTTAGAAAACAAACATCTGCTAAATAACCTCTTCTGACAGCAACAAATCAGCTGTTGCCATGACACCTGCGTGAGGTCAAGACACTCACAAGAGATTTGCCGACCCAGTCATATTCATAGTCAAAGACATAGCCGTTTCTGTCAAACAGATCTGTGAAAAGCTTCCTCAGATAATCATAATCTGGCTTCTCAAAGAAATCCAGCCTCCTCACGTAGCGCAGGTAGGTGGCCATCTCTTCTGTTACAGAAAACACAATGTCAAACAAAGTAAAAACACCAATAAAGACAAATACAAAAAAGGAAAAACTACTTACCTGGGAAGCTTTCACAAAGCACTTCAATCGGCGTTGCTCGCTTGGTGTCGCCTATCTTCTGATACCGCTCTTTCAAAGTGTCGGCCTAGAGAGAAGAAAGGCAGAATAACAGGATTTAATTTGTTCCAACTAATAAACATCTTTCCAAACTACAACCCTCATCTAAACTTAGGAATATTTGGCTTTCGGGTGAAATCTATAGAAAATGTAAGAAGGTCTTCATCATCGCATCATCAAAGTAGAACATTTAAGTAGAAGCTTGTAATTAAGATTTTACTATTTCAACCATTTTACTGCAATCAAACCCAACCACAGCTGGGAGTAAACAACAACAAAACATGCCAGTGTGTCAAAAATGTGTCATGTGACCTTGAACAGCTTGAAAACGATGTTTCATGCTGTTCACAAATCGATTCATTATCTGCTGAGGTTCTACATCCTGCTCATCTTAAAGGCCCTCAGATCACTGAGGTTCAGAGTTGAGCATCTACATGGAGATTCAGCTGATCCTAGAGGTTTTCTATGGGATTCAGGTCTGGAGAAAGTCCAGGTCCCTCCATTCGAGGTACCCCAGTCTCCTGCAGTCGTTCCCTGGTGATGAGACCTGGATGATCTGGATCCTTGTGGTCCATGAAGGTGAAATGAGACCTGTGTTGTTCATGTAGAGGATCAATGACTGATTCATGATGTGATTCAGGTAGTTTGGACTCGTCAGTGTGACATGACAAAGTGTAGGACAGTTCTGTAACACGACTAAAGGCTCGTCTGGTGTCAGCAACAGCTGATGCATAGAGCTCCTTGAAGTCTCCAACATCACTAGTGTCCATCATCTCTGCTCAAGATGAATCAGCTTTCATCAGAGAACATCACTGAGGTCCACTGGTCCCTCATCTGGAGTAAATCCTCTCTGGTCCATGCAAGGTGACGCCTGTACCTGGTGGTGAGTTCAGGTTCCCCTGCAGGTCGTCTGGCACGCAGACCACACTGATGTAAATGGTTTCGAATGGCACTCAATGACAATCATCATCTGGTTCAACTGGACTAGGTTCACAATGAAGTGTCATCAGTGAGGGACGTGGACAAAAGACGTCCACTTCTGTCTTTCTGTGACTCTTCCAGTCTCTCTGTTTCAACCTGCTGATGACACGTTAAACTCAGGAACCACTTCCACCTGAGAACTTCCTGTTTGACTCCTCACAATGTCGAGGTCATGTTGATCAGCTGTTAGGTGTCGTCTTGGTCTCATGATGTCAACAACATGTTGAGGAGGTTGTTTAAATACCAGTTCTGACTCAACCAGGAATGTATTGATCGATTCACGGATCAATCACCTGATGGGAATTTTGCTGTTAAACTCCTTGTTAAAGAACAAGTTGTTTAATAAGAACTGAAATTTAGGGAAGGTCAATTTAAGTTCACCTGTTAAAGTTATAGTGCATCTAAGGTTCAGAAATTTCACCTGAAAGCCGAAGATCCCAAACTTTTTGTGAGTGAGTTTAATCTGTTTCAATCTGAGATTCCAACTTGTCCCATCTTTGGATAAATCTGACATGTTACTTTAGAAGTTAAAGAATTTGTTCAATGATTACTGTAGAGTGTTTGCGAATGATTTAAAGCTATTTAGATACTGAGCACACACTTTCTATAAGTTTGATGCAAACGGTTGGTGGAATCTGGTCACATGATCCAGCTGGTTTGAGAGATTTTCTTGTTAGGACACAAAAATTATCTTATAAAACATCTGGAGCTAATCTGATCTCATTGGGAGCACATGAGGTCTTGTATTTAGACAGTGTTGTATAAACACCAAAGTACAGGTGTCATTTAGTAACTCGGAACAGAACCACAACATGTGAGCTACCTGGAACTTTTTCCCTTACGTTTCTGAAGTACATTTTTTTTCTGTTCTGAGTTTCTGAACACAAAACAGAACAAAGGCTTGTTTTGGCCTGAGCCATGCGACATCCCCCACACTACATCCCTCACATTCATCTACCAAGAGCTTCCACCCACACAGCAACTGTTCAGATATCTTTTCTTCTAGACTTTTCTTTGATATTGATGCCTTCAGAAAGCCGTGTAGACTCTGCTGCCTGCTACGACCTGCCATACAGGTACCCGTCTTTGTGGCCTTTTATAACGCTCCAGGCTTTTTCATCTATTAAAATATAAACTGACTGTGGAGGTTTATATGTGATTATGTAACAACAGAAAATTAGATGAGTCATTGGTGAAAAAATGATTAAAGCTGTAACAACGTCTACTTTCAGAATTTTATGAAGTTCTGGAACAGCTGTGACTGGAACTACAACAGACATAATTATTGTTTTAAATCTAATTCTAAAAAATTAATGTGTTCTACTAACAATTTACATCTGAATATGTTTACATTTTCTATGAAATGCAGCAGGCCAAGACTCCTTTGTGTCACTCAGGTTACCACAGATATATTTAGACAAATTAAATTTTAAAAACTAATGCAGGCTTGTGCCCACATAGTTCTGTTTTATTCAATTCTTTTTCTCTGGGCAAAGATCGTGACCCTGTTGCAGTAAAAGGAAACAGAAACCTGTTGTCACTGTGCTCATCAAAGACTGCATCTTGCTAGATTATAGTCTTTCCAAAACAAAGACCTGCTGTGCTGGAGTGAGTTATGTGCATAAAAACGTCACATAAACAGGGAATGTAGAAATAACAGAAGACAACCAGATCTGGTCAAGCCAAAATTCTGCTGAAAATCAAGGAACTCTGGTTTTAAAGAGCATGAAGTGTTACCTTTAGACCCTGCCAGGGGAGGCTGCCTCGAAGGAAGTACATAAACATGTGACCCAACGCCTCCAAATCGTCCCTTCTGCTTTGTTCTGGAATTAGAAGAATAAAATAATCAGTCAAACGTTTCCATTTACACTGAGACACAATATCAATTCCAAAATATCATGTTGTTTTGCTCAAGCCTTAAGACAAGGGCAGCCCTCTGTATCCTGAAGATCTAAACATTAGAAAATCTTCATTTAAACTATACACTTAAGCTAATCCTTAACACTAGTATTAGCAAACACAGCTAATTAACCTACAGTCCTGTCAGTGGGACTTACCCTTTCCCAGGTGTGTGTTAATGCTCATGTAGCGTGCCGTCCCAGTCAGACTCTTGTGCTCCCGGTAGGGGATGTGTTTTTTGGTCTCAGGGTCGATATATTCTTTGGCCAGACCAAAGTCAATGATGTGGATGGTGTGTTGCCTCTTGCTTCCAGGCCTCCCAACAAGAAAGTTCTCTGGTTTAACATCTCTGTATATGAGACTCTTTGTGTGAACATACTCCATCCGCGTTATCTAGACAAGCAGGACAGAACAATGGAAATGATTAACAAGTTCAGCTTTTATTTTTATTCTAAGTTTTATGTTCTTTTAGTCACCTCCAAACAAGCAAAAATGAGTCTGTAACAAAGTACGATTACAAGTTTAGCAAGGCATGCTAAACCCCAAACCACAATATCTCCCTTCATGCAGGTGGCTCACTTCTTCTGGATTGGTTAACAATAGAAACATGAACTTGAAGGTCAATTTCAGTGTTTCAATATTATTTTCCTTTCCAAAAGATTTCTCAGTTAGTATTACAATTCATTCAATATAACTTTCAACTAATGAAATAAATATTCAAGCACACTGAGCAGCAAAGCCACAAAACAACCCTATGGAGTTAGAGTGGTAACATTTATGAAACCGTTTGTCTTGATCTCATTATTGTTTAATTTTAAGGTTTTCTAACTACAGCGTACAGCATTTAAGACACAACGTCAACCCAACTACAAATGATTAAAAATCCTTCTTAATGGATCAGACTGAGAACAATTTTACATCTAGAAACAAGATAACAGTTTACCCTGTGGGACCCTGTTGTGTTTAACAACCTGGCAAGTCACACTGAACAAATATATTAAATATTTGATAATACTGTTAGACCCCGGCGCTTTAACATCCATTAAGAAAATTCAAGTCTGGTAAATGATAAATGAGTGGACTTTGTATTGGAACAATTGACTTTTGACTCCGAAGCTGCTGCTGTTTTCAGAAGATAAATGTACATTGGTACACATGAATATTTGAAGCTCTACTAGATAAAGAAAGGGAAATTCTGTTTATTATTTAACAAACAATTATTATAAAAAACAGATTAAAAAATTTGGAATATCAATGATGTTTAAAATTCATGACTGTGTTTTCTGGACACAAAACTTATTTTATTTCCACTTTTACGTTTGTCCTCTCAAACCTTAGAATAGACCAACTGCACAGTTTTTATATGCATGCATTTCTTAAAATATATATTTTTTTCTTATCAGTGCAGAAAACACAATGTCATGTTCAAGTATTGATTCAGAGACCAATAAATGAGAAATATGCTGGAACTATGCAAAGAATCTCTCGGCAGTAGACAACTCCCAGGCATCAGCAACACCGTTCACAACAACCATGTATACAAACAACAGTACTTACCAACACATTTATATGCACTGATGAGTCACAAATATCTTAAGGCATTACTGTCAGCTGTCAAAAATCTCTGTGCAACACTAAAGAAATAAACTGGAGCACTAATATTTACTGATAGTAGCATTGAAGCTGGTGGCCATGCTTACTTATATTTATATTAAGTCCTGGTGGCGTATTAAAACAGCACGATTAGTCTATTATGCTCAAACACTATTAAAATTACTTTTTTGTTTAAAACAAAAGCTGCTCTTCTGGGCCAGAACTTACCAGCTGTATGGCTATCATAAGGACGGTCTTGAGAGAGAAAGTGCGTTCACACAAGTCAAACAGGTCCTCTAAACTGGGCCCAAGCAGCTCAAGCACCATGGCGTTGTATTTCCCACAAGGACCAAAGTAGTACACCTGAGGAATCCCCTCTGCAGAGACAATTAAATAAAATACATTGTTGTAAAATATTTCACTTAAAATTAAAGAAATAAATTAATATATATATATATATATATATCACACAATTACATACATCACTTTAGTCTACATTTGTTTTAGTTGCCTATAGTTGTTTTAGAGTCAATACCACATAAGGGAGGAGACAGGAGTGCAAAACAGTCAAAGAATTTTGGAGATTAGGATGAATAGGATTACAAAAAAAACAGTTTCACTAGATTTTCAGTCAGTTTTTGTCCCATTACAACACTGAATCAAACATGTGTATTAAACAAATGAAGTGAAAAGCAGTACGACTCAGTTTTCTGCATACAAACAATAACAAATACTGAATTAATTGTCAGCTGACGCTACTTCTATGAAGTACATTTGTACTTCCCATTCTCAGAACATTGTTTAGTATGAAATTATGTCATAGTGCCAGACATGAGAAAAGTGCTTCGTGAGCTGAACGATCCTGCTGGTTTGTTGATAAAAAGAGGGTGGTGCAAGACTTTACACTGACACTACAGCAGTTATAACATGAGCCAGTCTGTTTCCCTCAACAGGTTTGTCAGAAACAAAAACAGTTTCTCCTTTAAAAAGGAAAGGTGACCAAAAAAACACACAAGCAAATGCAGGAAACACACTGACATCTGCTAAAACCACCACACCCATCTAAAAGGTTGTTTGTACAACTTCAGAGGAATGTGGAAGGATCAACCCTTCCACAGAACTTAGGCAGTGGAAATCTGGGACATGGAAAAACATTAGAACATGTTCTTTTTGGAACAAATAACTGTAAAAAGTACACCATGTATAACCAGTCCTCCGTCTGATAAGTATCTTGACCTCCGCGTTCCTAAACATCCTCTGTAGACAATACTAAAGCTCCACATGTATGTATGGAAGCAAAATGGCACACGCATGCCTCAATCTATGTATGTATTTGTACTTGCATACACACACCTGCCTCCATTTTAGCCTCTTGGATTTTCCTGATACTGACGTCCACGACAGATGAGGCTGTGACAAGAGATCACAGAGAGGCTGACTCATCAAAGCTTGGCCCAAATCTAGAGGGCATTCAAAGCACAGTCATCACAAGAGAAGAGCACAGTGTGCATTCTAGTCTTCCGCTGGTGTATGTGCGCAAAGGCTGGTGCTCACAGGGTACAAATTACTGGTAAGAGTAGGGTCATTTTCATCTAGTATAAAATCCCACTTGACATGTGACAAAAAAAGCTGCACAAAGCTGCAGAGCCAACGAACAAATATATAAATACATATATTTATAACATGTCTTTTGATGGTTAGAACTGAGAGGCCATGAGAACAATGTCTTTCTATTTACTGATGCTGTGCTTGTTGATCAGTCCAGCCATATCACCCAGTTCAACATAACCAGAGCTATGAGTTTGTTAAGGGTTTACTGATGACAGCAGAGTTTAAAGGAATATGTGTTTGTTTGGAACGTGCACTTGAAATGACAAGGAGGAGCACCACGAGGGTAAAATTTCCACCACACCATGTTTATGTCTCAGAGGAAAATACAATGTTGCAGAAACTGGAGACAATAAATAACTTTTACTTTTATTTTTCTTTCCGAGTCAATGAAACGCATACAGTTGGTATCAAGTCCTACTTTAAGTTTGAAGTACTTCCAGAATTGATGACTGGCAGAAAACTATTGATCTGAGCTTGACTAATAATTAGAATAATCCTTACTTTGATCAGTACTGTTAAAAATAAATCCTATTCCTTCCGTCACATAGAGGCTCAATAAAGGCTGGACCTTACTGTTCCCCTTTCATAAACGTGAGCAAAATCTTTTCCACACAAGAAGCTGTTGTTTAAAGTGTGAGTGGATTTTTAAATGGGGCAGGTGAGCCATCAACTTATTGACAGATAAAAGCTGAACCAGGCATCTCCACCTTCTGTCAATGGTTCAGCTTGCTCTGCCAATCAATATGTGCTCACAACTGGGCCAATCACATTTCAATACATCATTTATGGGTTTCTATTGTGCAACAAAATCTCCAACTCTGAAGCAGAAGCTAAAAAAGCCCCCATAAAGGCAGTTCTAAGAACTAAGAGCTTCAATTCCTGTTGTGTGAAAACATAAAAAGAAGGGGAAAGGTCATAAATGGTTGTAAGAACTGAGAAAAGGTTCCTGTGGTCTGAAAGTGCCATGTTTGAAACAATTGACCCTATTGTACAGAAGGCAGGCCTTCTCAGGCGACATTCAAAAGGAAGGCCACATCATGGAGGCAGAAGACAATGTGGCCTTAAAACAAAATATCTAAGTACAGGACCACAGAGAAGAGGAGTAAAGAAGACATGAAAAAGGAGGTGGGCAAAGGGGTAAAGGCATATTAAAGATTTAGATTATGAAGTGCACAAAGAGAGGAGGATGAAAAAGAGAAATAGTGACTTCCATTAAGCTCAGTGCTTTGGAGATGTTCTCACAGGGCTGAAATTTGATCAGCCTTCAGGCTTGCACAGATTGAGCCCAGAGACACAAGTGCAACATAACTCAAAGGCAGATCATTCATACAAGATGCTGGAATCCTGGAAACAAGCAGGAGGAGGCAGAACACCATTTTACAAAGTAATTATTTCTAGCATATCGCTGTGGCTTTTAACCTCAGAACATCAAATTTAGTTTCTAATGGCAGTAGTTTCATTTTCCCTGACTTTTCGTAGCATATCATCTCTCATCAAGCAGTGTAAGGACTTGCAGCTTGTACTCTTTTGCAGCTGTTTTTTTTTTTTTTTTGCTTTCTCACACTCCTTTGCTTTATGACTAGGGCAGCCCTTTAGCAGCTGACTCAGCTTTAGCTGTCAAGAAAAATCTTAGTTAGCTTAATTTTGTTTGTTCAATTACTTTAGGTTTGATACTTTGTCATTTTACCTAATTTCATTAGAAGTGCCAGAATAACTTATTTTACCCTTTTCAGACTCTTTCAATTCTTTGTCAGCTACTGCTCCTTGATAATTATGCTAGTCAGCTGCCACACTTTCTTGGTTAATTGGCTTGTTTTTTTACATGTACAGTACATGTTGTTTTAAAAGTGGACGTTATATTATACCTCATCTTTATCCCCGACTCGTGAGATTAATCTTAATTGTCGAATCCACAATAAACCAAACAAGGAATTTACAAAACCGGACTTTTTAAAGGTGGGTGGGTGTAGGTGGTAATCACATGGTGTGATCATGTGTCCACATGATTTGCTTGAAACATAATCAGAATAAGGAGATCTTCTAATATTCAATAACAATATCACATCAACATCTATGCAAAGATATGTAAATGTTTGCACATATGAACTTGGAGCTGTAAGGAAAGCCATTCCATAAATCACGGTGGTAACAAAGTGACTGAAGAAGAAGCCACAGATTAGTAGTTAAAACCCTTCTGACATGAAAATCTGCAGCGAACTGGGTCTTGACATAGTTTACACTTCTCAGTTCTCTTCCCAACGGTAGGACATTTTACAAAACAATGCAGAAGAAATCAGTGTTCTGTTAACAGTAAAGAGAATGGCACACAAGACTATCTGAATATCTGAAAGGATGTTTTTTGATTCCATCATTAGCTCAAGTATGTAGAAATATACACAACACATATAAGCAGGTTTACATTAAGTTATTTTGATAATTATGTGCAAAATTCAGACAAGTTTTCATGTAGACAATATACCATATAGATATAAATATAAAGTTCATTAAATACACACGATCCCATTCACACATGGACTAACTAGAAAAGAGTGAGGGTTTTAGACACTAGTCTAAAAATAACTAAAGCCCTAATTTACTACAACCAGCAAATTTAAACCCAATCTGTAATTCTGGCCCTAACCAGGATCATCCGGTTGTGACACCATGTCTACTGTCCATTTTCATAATAATTTATGAAGTAGGAGGCAGGATTCCCAACAGCTGGGATCTGCTCAGAACAAGAGAGAATTAAGTGTGCAGATAAGCCTCTGCTGGGCATTAAGAGCTGAGTACTCCACACGATGACATATTCGAGGCTCCTGGGCTGGTGCAGGACTAACTGTGTCACATGTACCCATTTAGTCAAGTTGACAACATAAGTAGATTTATCAGCCTTGATTCCTCTGATGCTAGACAGTCAAGTGAGCTTTTCTGCCATGTCATCATGTAGTGGCTGGTCAGATAGCTGTCACAGCTGAACCCTTTCTCCTGCTTCACTGTGTCAAAATATAATAACCCTGCAATATCATGTAAACATAGAAATGCTGGTATAAAGACAAGCAGAGATTTATCAGCGGTTGTCACATCATATCTGTTCAGCAGTGAGCACGTATGAGTGTTTTTCTGCAAACTGCAGACAGGCAGGACACATTCAATCACCGAGGAACAAGATACTGAGACCAGGGAAGCTATCCAAGTAGACACCATAATGGCTTGAACGCTTGTGGAGGCCCAGCTATAAATAGTCAAGGACTGCCCTGATGCCCCAACTCCTTATCATCAGTGGAGGGCTTTCGCTTTGGCACAAGAAGCTGGCGCGTGTCACTAAATTAGACCAGAGCATACACACTTGCTAGGACAGATACAGGACAGTAACACATACACATGTTGAATTATCATAGCATGATAAATATGTACAGACACACCTTTATAAACAGGTAGCCCGAGTTTTAAAGTCCACATGATTCTGCAGATTTACTGCATGACTTTTAAGACAGGCGTGTTGATGTTTCACCACCATTACTGTCCAGGATCCATAAATAATATCCGACTACTATGCACAACTTTACAGAAAAGAGTATACTTTAAAATAAACATGTAAAACATTCAGAATGTGACTTGTTATTTGTTTACTGATTAACAGATGTCTTTGCCTGGAATTAAAGGCAAACAAATAAATAATAAGAATTTAAAAAAGCTGTTGCATTCAAAACAAAACATGAAAAAAATCATGTGAGAAATCCTGAAATTTCAGGCTCAGATGGATGCGAATGGTCCCACATCCTCCACCCTCTCTTCCTTTCACTACAAGTCCTACAGCCCAAGCCTTGAAATTCAGTCGAGACATTTGTATTTAAAGCTCATTTTAAATTAGAAAAATCCAAGTTAACATAAGAGATTACGACTGTTTCCCCTGTTGAACAGTCTGATTATTTCACAGCTCTGGTCTTATCTTTTAAACTTTCCCCACCATTAATCTGCATTTTTCCATTTGCCAGTCACACTTTTCTTTTTCATCTTATTTGATTTCCAACTTTATCGGAGGGGATATTAACTCATCATTCTGCAAGAGACCTTTAATCTATTGTTATCACAGTATGTTTATAACCTGTTGATCTCCTGTTTTAATAATAATAATTTATTTGCCATCGTGTTATGAGTCTTATAACAGTTGCTTATCAAAGAGGGCAAAAGGATTGTGGGCATTTCTAAATTCCATGAAGACAGAGCTTTTACTTTCTAGTCCTGGTCAGAATGGAAATGCCTTCAGATTTATTTCTTCCAACTGTGTAGTTTGTTTGATACAAATAATCTACAGTACAAATTGTTCTTACCTGAATTTCCCAACTGTTTGTAAAACCTGTACTCCAAATGGAGCTGCGGTGCCCTGGACTTTATGGGTTCCTGAAAGAGGAAAAAAAGAAATGGTATGTTAAATTCTACAAAACGCATCCATTAGATCACATGATTGTGTAGCTGTAGTAAGATTTGAATACTGCTAAGAGAAATAATGACGTCAGTAAAACACCAGAAAAGCACAAATAATTGTTTCTTGGGAAAAATATTTTTTAATGGGAACTGCATCTTGCATAAAAATCATCACAACTACTTTGGCTTTACAATTTAACTCAATAGTACTTTATTAATCCCAAAAGGAAATGTAAATGTTGTAGTGACTCATTTTTAAATTTTCTTCATAGAGTCATTATAGATAGCCCTGGGCTGGAAGAATCTTAATTGCAAACAAAAAACAAAACAAAAAACATGTTAAATAAAACAATCACTTACATTCAGATTCAAATTATAATATGCTTTAAACATTTACCATTTTAAAAGCTGCTAAATGAAGAATCTAATCTAAGAAATTGTGTTTAGGTACAACTAATATAACATCCATAACAAATACCAACACAGCTCTCAGATTCATTCTGTTAGGCCTTTAGTAAATCCAAATCATCTTCTCTTCTGGTTCTCTTTTAGCATAGAAGTGTAACACAAATTATCAACAATGATGGACTTCCCATCCTTTTGAGTTAACCACCGTCAGACCCACAGATTATATTCTGTGGTTTTGGTTGAGGTTTTCTTCAGAGGATATTTACTGAGGTGGATTAAAATGAAATGGCATCAACGAACCACGCAGTACAGCTGCAAGTGTGTTGAATAACCACCCACAAAGCTTCTGATTTAATGAGCGTTCCTTTTGAACAAATGCAGAAAAGGCTGTGATGAAATATCTCTAAAGTTTATGTTTCTAAATTCTCTGTTTAGCATGATCAATTTGTATAGTCAAAGAAAAGGAGTTTTCCAGATGTAACAAGTCAATCTAAGCGGAAGCATTAACGTCTAATCATTTTAAGGAAACATAACAGGATTATTAAAAGTAAATATGATTATTTACATTTTTTTAAGAATGAAAAATGTGAACTGAAGTGATTTTATTGAATTGTTACTAAAATATCAAATTAATCTAACAGACAATTTATAGGAAACACACTCCTAGCCAATGCAAAAGAAATCACGACAAGCATGCATGCCACAAAAAAAAAAAAAAAAAACGAGCGGATGACAGAAGGCTACAGAAGAGTGGAAGCATGTGGGAGGAGACACGTGACAGGTTTGGGAGGTGGAGTGGGAAACTGCTGCAGCGTCATCCACCTCCCACATAAAAACACACAAGCATGTCTCACACAAGTCAGGCCGTGACAGGGCGAAGAGGGACGGAAAACCAAATATATAAATAATGAGTAAAAAAACAGATGGCACAGAGCTGCAGAACCCTTTAAAACAGCTTACAATAGGAAACACAGGCTTATGGCAGCTTCATGTACTTAGGAGTTATCTTTAGTTCTAGCAGATGGGCCAAGCTATAGCTTTGCAAATGACCAGGGCCAAGCTGCAAAATCTCTGATGAAGCATCACTGGATATTACAAAAACTCTAGTGTCCTGTATACATATTATTCACCCTGATCCCTGGAGCTCTCCTGGAGTGAGACACAGGGCCAGCTCTGCAGAGGTTATACAGCACTTCTAAAATCTTATCCTCTGTCTCATTTCCTTATGTTTGCTTTTATAGTGTGAAGCCTAGAAAATACAGATTAGAGCGATGGAAACAGATGACAACAGTGAATGTTCATGTGTTCAGATGATAGTGATGTGAAGTTTTGTGTCAACAGCAATGCAGTACTCTACCAAATGAGTATAAAATCATATTCTCATGTTTGGCATCAGTCAACAATGAGCTCTCCTGTCACACTTAATTTTCTTAATCCTTCCAAGTTTTTGGTATCATATAAAGTCGCCCTCCGCAGGAATACATTACCAACTTTTCTAAAAACACATCGGTTTATCAGATAAAAGGACATGTCTTAGTCGAATCAAGCTGGTGGCTGTATGGAAGTGCTGGGAACATAAACAACATTAACTTTTCACATGTTACTACCTGCCAAAATGCTGAGAAATCTGATAATAATAACGCCACAGAATACAAACACAACCCAACTAGAATCAAAACCTGCTGCTACTGCAGTCTGGAGATAAGTGTGAGAAGATACAGGCTGGTTCATCAATCACTTTTATTAGTATGAAACATCAAGCACATACAAATATGTTCTTATGTCATGAAAGATTACTGGAATCTGTCCTTTAGCCTGACGTGACCTCCAGATACATGCGAGGATGACACATTTCAAGTGCTCTTCTAAGGATTAAGCAACTACATGTAATATAGGCTACGTCCAATCTTTCCTCCACCACCTTCAACTGATGTCTGTGTCTGGATGTAGTAATGAACAAATAGTGAAAAAGGATAAAAAAGAAAAAATGACCAGGTACAATAGCTAATTATTTGTGTGTGTATGGGTCATACGTGTGATATAGATTTATAGATAATAGTAGTGCTGTCCATCAGATCAGATGATGATGACTAGAATATAGATATACATAGAGAGACACACACACCCAGCAATCTGCATAAGGCTCAGAATAGCTGCTGACCTTTGCCTGCTCACAGTGAACCATTTCACAAATGGCAACATGATTCATTTATTCTTGGACAGGTCAACTCAAATTTCAGCAGACCAAAGATGATTAAGGATGAGAATAAAGATCAGATAATAGAAAAAGGATGGGAGTTGTAAGACTCTCTAGTGGATTGGCAGGGAGGTAGTATAAAGAAGTAGATTGCTACAGGAAGTAACAGCTGGCCGCTGTGCAAACCTCTTCGGTTTTAACTCAGATTTAAAACTGTTCAAATGGAGCCAAAGTCTAATATGAAAATTTGGAAACGTTAGAAACAAACAATTTAAGACATTAATTGTACATTCTGAAAAAATATGAATTCTTTAAAGACCCCGTGTTAAAGCAACATATTAAACATTACTGCCAGAATCAGTTATTAAATATGTGCTACAAATCCCTTCTACCACACAGCTGGTTGCAGTTTTATTTCCAAGTTCAGGTCCTCTACCGGAGACCTGAGAGCTGGAGAGGTCTATGCTGTTTCTAGGACCGCGCTCCTCTGTTGGAGCCAGTTTAGGGCTCCGATGAGCACTGAGGCCTTGACTTTCCACAGCATCTCCATTTCCTCCTTCAGCCCTTGGTATTTTTTAAGCTTCTTGTGTTCCTTAATATCCCTTGGGATCTATATATCTATTACTCCCTTCTGGTGGAGTCTCCCACTCTGACAATGGGACCTCATATAGTCGGGGTTTAGTTGAGATTCTGTTTGCTGTGCTGAAATGTTTCCTCTCAGTCGTGACTCTATGAGATTTGTGGCACAGCACAACAAATGGAGCGATAACATTGGGACCATTAGTGGTGTATCATGTTATCCTACAGTCAATATTCAGGATGGCTTTAACAGCATTTAAATTAGAACATCATGGATCATCATCAGACCTTTGAAATTACATCATGCATTTAAAAACAATCACTGAATACACAGAATTTCCTCCTTCTATTTTTAAGCTGAATTAATGTAGAAGCAGGTACTGAAAAAGGAAGTTGACAAAACCCCCATCGATGTAGTATATCAGCTTTTAGAAACTAGAGCTGTGTCATTTTATACTGTCCACGATAATACCAGTATAAAATTCTGCATGATTAAAAAAAAAGTGCCATAATGCAGTATAACTGATAGGACAACACAAAACATTTATGTTAGCAGCTCACTGATCCAAAAGCAGAGTTTGCACATTTTTTAAAGTCGTGTATCAGCAACAGCATGTGGTGGATGTCCCTGCTCAGATCCAGCAACGACAGCAGCACCTGGATCAGATGGCTGATACAAACAACAATGTTGTTTCAGTCAGTGCCATCAATCGAAATGCATCATGTCCGGGTCATGTGCACGTACACCAATAAAGCAGTGGACCCAGTTAGGGTTAGTGGCTCTGAAGCTACTTTAATCAAAGGAAACAAGTTTGGCTATATGAAGACAGAACTCCCACAAAGTGTGGAAGAAACTTTTAACACTGAAGGTAGAAACACAAAAACTGGAAAAAAGTAAAGCACAGTGACGTGCCACTGGGGTGAAAAGGCATGTAAGGAGGAGATACAAGCAGCTTTTGGTGCAGTTAAAAAGAAAAAAAAGGTTAAAATCATCTGCATTTATCACCAACTGCAATTTCAGTGATAGGAAGTTTAAATTACTTCAATAATTATTAAATCGTTAATGTTAAACTGTTATAAGTTAACCATAAATTTCTATGGAAAACCCAATTGAGGATAACTCTTGCATTAACTCAGCTGGTATTTGTGTTACTACAGGATAAGGATACTGTCACTGGGCCCTTAAGAGTCACACTGTTATCATGAACAGTAGGTAAATAATTTAATTGTTTGCAGTAACAAATGCTGCTACCTGCAAACAAATCTTGAGGTTTTATTTATCTATCTCGTAATAAACAGCTACAAATAAGACACTACGGTCACTGAACAGTAAAAAAGATAATAGTTGTCATTGGCTTTCTTGCAATTATTGGTATTTCAAAGAAGATGCAGTTATTGGAATTTAAATTAATCATTAACTTTGGTTAAAGTGTACATTTTCATTTCCAACTTTTTTAAGAAATTCCCTCCATTTCAGGGAAAATACCAGCCATTTTCAAGCAATTACATGTGTATCTTTTTAAGTAATGTAGAAAGTACTCATCAAAAAGAGTAAATACTGTCCTTATGCACCCTTTCCAAAACAAGTTCCAAGCGTTAGAGTGGTGTGTGAGGTTTTTGTAATTTTCTATCCACATCTGTCTCTTGTAAGATGAGCAAAAATAGTAACAAAGATACATTTGGCTGCAGCCTTTTTCAGACTACAATCATCTAATTCTAGCTTGATTATTTTGGTTCCAGTTTACAACTTTAATTAAAATTCTACAAAAAAGTAAGACAAAAACAGCAACATATTAATTTGAGATACAGATCATCATTAAATGCATGCAGCTCAAAAATACAAAATCAGTGTATGTAACTTGTGAGAATAAAATCTTTTAAATGCATACATGACTAAAGCTTTGCCATGACACCAGGAGTACAATTACAAAACACAGACTGTCCAACAGGCACACACCCTGTTTTACTTTCCAACCCATTTATTTTGTGAAGACATAATTTGCACTACAACATTTCAAGACGTCATCACTGTTCTCAGAGCTTCCAAGTGCTCAACATTTAGACACCTGAGCAAGTTTTATGTTTACAACGCTTCAAAGAAACAATGCATGTCTGTGTGAATGAACACGATTGCTGCTGGCTACTGATTAATTAGAGGATTAGCTAGTTGACTGAAGCCAGGCTTTTGCATATCGTTGACATCTCAAGCTTTATTCATTCAGCCTGTCCAGCGTGCACTCTAGAGAGTCCAAGCATGGCATGGAAGAACTTAAATCGTCAGAATGTCACTTTAATTCCAGCTAAACATGCTGATAAGGCTTTTGTGCCTCCACAGTTTTCCAACAACTGCCTCATGGCGAGGTTGTATAAGCTGCTGAGCTAGACTGCAACAAGAGCTGCTTATCATGCTTCAGTGGGAGGCAGACAGGAGAGCTGGATACAACACCACAGATTTCCATCGCAGTATCACGACTGACCAGCACTGTCAATGACTTCACTCAAAAAAAAATTTAAAAACATGCCTCTGCATAAATGACTCAGCCACTGAATAATAAAAACAATCAGTGAGATTCACCCTTAATCACACATGCAACAATTACCTTTATGTGGTTTAAAATAAGGATTACTGAAAACTGCCAGGTAGGAGGATTTGGATGCTCTAATTTCTCCTCATATTTGGCCAATATGAAACATAGAAGAGTCTTTCATAGCTCAACATTTCAAAGAGTTAAGCCTAAAACAATATCAACACTATGTATTAGCGTAAATAAACATCTAGTCATCAGAAAAAAAAGACAAACATTCCAGGTTAAATATTCAGATTCCTTCTAGCTTCATTTTAGATTTTATCAGGCAGTAAAATCAACAGCTATTTCCTTCAATCTCTTCACAATAAGAGTCCAAAAGACAAACATTAACGTAACCATGATATTAAACTACTGCACCATTCACAAAACAACCAGGAGCTCAATTTTGTTTGGCCGATATTTTCAGTTTAAGTCTGATGAAATCTGCATTTCTTGTTAAGCCAGAACAACTGAAATTATAGCCATATTTAAAATAAAACACTTGGGTTAACATCCATTCTATTTTCATTCATTCATTTATTTACTGGGGATGGTAAAGACATTTTTACATCTTGAATATTATTCATGTTTGTAAAAGCACGCTCAGTCAATACAGAACACTGCTTTGTATACTCACAGCTGGAACACAATGCACAGTAGGTCTCACTGTTTACTGTGTTCATCTTCCTACATGGTCACTCCAGTAATCAGCCACTGGCAGAGCTGTAGAAGCACTACACTGCACAATAAGTGTCAATACTACAGCATTCACTTATTACAGGATTCAGCACATATTACAGCCACTTGCCACGTTCAAAGCAGCACAAACACGAGTCTTCAGCAAATTATCACCCCTAACACAAGAACACCAGAACTGAAGGTGCCAAGTTTCACAGAAACCTCTTACCTCACAGTGAACAGCCAAACTACTTGAGACTGGGCTAAAATCAAATTCAAGCTGTGGGGTTTGTAACTGTAAATGTTTGTAGAATTGTGGAAATATCCCCCCAAAAAGTAGACAGGGTGCAGTTGGTCTGATGCAGTACAATGGAGACAGAATGTGAAAAGAGAAAAATACCAAGGTTAAAGTAAAAAAATAATAAAATGCTTGAGAGACAACATTAAACTGGTCATGTTAAATTGTCATTTTCTGAGAAGGCAGTGATGTCCCTTTGCCAGAGAGTGTACTGTTGGAAATGTCTACAATAAGCACCCAGCTGGGCCAACGACTGAAGCACTGTGTCGACAAAGCCTGCCAACAAAGACAACCTTTCAGCACTCAGTTTCTCCCTTTTCTCTCGTGCTTTTTGCAGCTCCAGACTCGCTGGCACACAGTCTTGAGTTGTGGCATGGAGTGCATCTGTCTCTGCTATCACGTGGTCCCAGTGGCTTCACCTTTGTCCCAGCTGCTGAAAGGTGTGACCCATATAAACTACACCAGAAAATCACAAGATAAAAGACTGCAACTGAAAACTGAGTGATCACTGTGCACTGTTGCTCAAAACCAGCCATTTATACTTTGTGTCACAAAGAGAACAAAGAGGAGATTAAACCAACCATATTATAAAGTTATAAACAACGTTGATGTATAGGCCTTCTGGTAGATCATCAACTTTTATTCAGCCAGACAAAGTAATAATTGACATTGTTTCAGACGTTTACTGATAATTTAAGACCTACTTGACTTTAGAATAAAAAAAACATGTTTAATTAATTTCACAATCAGTGTCTTATTGGCACCAGAATTATTAAAATTCAGTTCAGTCTTTCTCTTTTCATCGTTTGCCCATTACCTTTTAATTAAACATAAAGTTACAACACAAAGTCAAAATAAAATGACTGCCCTTACTGCAGTGGGCCAACTGATCAGGTGAAGACAGCAGCATTTAAAAATCCCCTCATTCTGCTGAAAACTGAAGTAGAATTTTTGAGGTCATACATACTTTAAACGTTTTTTTTTACCCATTAAGTGATAAGCATTTGTGGGTTGAATCTGAAATTGTTGAAAAGGTGTGCTAGCAGTTTAGTTTGTAAGGAACAGTCGCTGACAAAACAAAATACCTTGGTAGACAGGAAGTAAACTTCACTGGGTCACCCCAAGATGACATTAGACCAGTAACTGAGAGAAAATTGAATTACATAATTTTAGTGTCTGGCTGAGCAAAAAACTATTCAGTTTAAAAGCAAATGGTAGCATCACGTGTGCTTTAGTTTTTGAAAATGCCATTAACAAGGAAGCAAAAATATTCATCGAAATAGTTTTTTGAGTTCAACTCTTAGCACATTTCCCCTTTTGAGAATCAACCAATCAGATTAATGTTGGTGAGACTACAAGGTCCTTGAAGTGGCATTATAAACCTACTACCAGTTCCAGGTATAGCTGGATTCTATGGTGGTAAAAATACCCAGTAGATGTGCTGTTCTCAAGCAAATGGGGTGAGGCAGTAAGCACGATTAAAGATTTCAGTAAAGCAGAACTGCAATTACAGTAGTTTGCCAACCTTTGCCATCTTTGTGGTGAGCTAAGCTGTTAGTGAATGCCTGCACAATCATCATAACCTCTATGGAAGAGGGAACTGTTAAGGATAGTCATCAAACATCACTGTAGGAGTAATGGTAATTAAAAAACACACCAAGAGCATGATTACTAACATTACCAAGAATTTCAGTCAAACCTTTCTTACGTCAGGGTATTGTTAGGAGGAAAACTCAGTGATCAAAGCTCTACAAGTGGCAACATATATACAGTAAAACAAATGTTGAGAAGTGGATGAACTGAGGAAGTTGTTGTGCAATCACAAAACAAGCAGGCCTTGACATTTCATGTGGTTTCACCAGTGCCGCAGTATTAAAAAAAAAAAAAAAAAAAAAAAAAAAAAAAAAAA
>SSNP01000009.1:4100281-4151218 GCA_006937955.1 Pachypanchax playfairii
AAAAAAAAAAAAAAAAAAAAAAAAAAAAAAAAAACACTTCATGCTGACTCAAAACCAAAATAAAAAAAAAATGACAGAAGATTTTAAAGGCCCCGGCTACATATAGTAAATCAAAGTTTTTATATGGACTAATTGCTATGTTTGTTTTACTCTATTGATTGAAGAAAATCTGAAATGAGAAGTTAGAAATATTTTCTGCCTCTAGACAAAAAAACATTACCTTCTTGTTAAAAACGTTTACATAAAAATAATTACAATATAATTTACAAGATATATGATCTCATCTCAGTTCCTCATCACTGATAAACACAGAGCTGATGGTGCTTCGTCATGAGGCCATGTAGGAAAACTGGAGGTGGAGATGAATCCTGTTCACTTCCTGTTTCTTAGTTCAACCTGTTGGTAATACGCTGCTTACCTAAAAAACTGCTGTAGAGTCTCAAACAAGCTTTAACTAAAAAAAGCATGATTTACATTGACAAATATGTATTCATCATATGGAAGGTATATGATATAGTATGTACATGTTATAGAGTTAATGTTGTCACACAAACTGTACACTTTCAGGAGAGGAGTACTTACCAATTTGATGGCCACATATTCATTCGTATAGAGGTTTTTTCCCAGCCGAAGCTCTCCAAAGTTACCGCAGCCAATTTTTTTACCAACGCGGAAGTTTGGGCCAACCATAAGAACTCCAGAATTGGTCCCTGAACTCCTACCCCCATGTCCAGTCCTGCTGCCTGTTGTCTTAGACATCTTTTTCCCTTCCTCTGTCTCTCCCTTGCCCCCTCTCTTGTCAAAATCCATAAGCTTGTGATACCCTGGCCTCTCCACGGTTATTCTCCAGCCATGCAAACCATAGAAACTCCAATAACAGTGATGGAGGAGACTTTAGGGAGGGGGAGGGAGACAAATCTCACAAGACAGAGGAAAGGTGTTGCTGCTAAAAAGTGCAGGAGATACTTAAATGAACCAACAGCGCAGCAGATGTGTCCTGTGGGTCAATCGTACAGCTTTTCCCTTTTCTTCTTCGTGTTTGTCGTCTATAAGAAAGGTTTCTGTTCTTATGGGTTTCTTGAATCCAGTCTCTGACTAGTTTCCTCCTGCCTGACTAAAAGACAGGTATTGCCAGGATGTTTCCACAGACAGACATACAACACTTGTTATGAAAGAGCACTCCGATACACAGCTACTGCATCCACAAGGCCACTTGGGAGCATCGTCTGGAGTGCCTCATTCCTTCTGGTCAGCCTTCATTTACACAGTGGAAACTCTCCATGTTGCAGGGCCACGACAAGAGCCAACCCAAACTTTGTGAAAAGCCGAACACGTTATGAATCACTTTGATGTCAACCGGTAATCTGCAATTGTAAAAAAGCTGAAATTAGTTTATATATTGATTATTTAACAGCAGCTACAATCATTTTTCACAAATGCACCACCCCCTTATTTTTACCTTTTGATAAAATCAAACATTACAATTTCCAAATCAGATTCTATAATCTCGGTGCATGTCTCCAGCAGTCAATGAGCGGGAGGCCGAGTACACCCAGGACAGTCTCTCACTGGGCAAGAGGCAATCAATATAAATCAAAATACTGGAAAATATTGATAACCTCATCACATCACATGTTATTTTAAGGTGAATGGAAGGTCATTTTTGACAAAAATAATTAAACCTTTTACTTGAATATCATATAATGCAGAGTAGGGTTGCTTCATACTACTGCTGAAGTCAGACCTTGATGCTTTCTGGTGAAAAGCAAATTCAATTAGGCAATCAATAGGAGCAGAGACATTCCACATAAGACCTGAGGCACTGGGAAAAAATTACAGTTAAACATACTGTACAAAATCACATTTAAATGTGTGTCGCTCAAAATATAAACTAACATGTCCAGTGTTATGACAAAGTAATGAGATATGTTTCAGTCTCTGGCTAGTTTTTGAGATGTCAAGGTCATCAGACAAACTCACAAAAAAATAAACATGAACTATGAAAAAAAAAATTAAGAAAATAGCTAACCTGAAAATTTTCCACATCAAAAACAACAAACTAGTTATCAAACTAAGCGTGAATTACTATAACAGAGAAACCAGGCAAAAGCATTAACTGTAATTTTAACCACTTCTTTCCAGCTTATCACAAACCCCATTTAGACATCTCTGAACAAAGCTACTCTAACTTTCTATTGTCTATAATCTAAGATGCTTTTGATGCAAAAGACAGCAGGTAATGTAGGCAATAGCTATGAGCAGCTACTCCTCCCTATGGAAAGGCACTTACACAGATCAATGACTGCTATAATGCCTCATCTCATCACACAATTTGTATCACAGGAAAGCATATAATTGGATACAGTCTAGCCTCCAGATAACTTAGTTATATCTGACAAAAAAATGATACATTTATAAGATAAAAACAGTATTATCTAATCTAGGTTTGCTAAAGATGAGTGAGCATTGTTGTAAAATATTGTACATGAATCAGATATGCTACATTTGTGATTTTAATCTGTTCAGCCCATTAATTCCAAGTCACATAGCTTTATTACAATTACTGTAGCTGCTGAAGCCTGAAATGTTCAAGGTGTCTCTTGAGTAAATAAGACAGGCCACAGAAGCAATCTATAGAAAAACTTCAACTGTGAATGTCAAGCATTCTTTATTACTGCAGTGGACACATGGAAAAAATTTAGATGAAACAAATGCTCAAGGCTTGCATGCCATCAATCATTTCACAGCCAGGTCTTCCTTGTTGTGTGGCATGGACTGATACTTAAGGAAGTGAAAGTAAATACCTGGTCACATAATACAAACAGTGAGGAGTCGAACTTTAGAAAAAAAAATATATATATATATAAATAAATAAAATAAGATAAGAATTGAGGCACTGAAGAAACATGACTTAAAACAACCAATTAAAATCATACAAATTGAAAAACAGGTGTGACGTCTGAACAACTCATAATTAAATGGAATACTAGAAAAAGTTTTAATCACTTACAAAACAAAATAAATACATTTTCAAAAACATCATTAACAAAATTACCAAACGTGACACAGTGTGCATCACAGCTAAGATCATTTAACAAATTCTATGAGGAAAGTGCAAATATTAAACAAGATTTAACAGTGAACTGTACACATAATGACAGCTTTTATGTGTAAATATTGTAAAAGAAAAAACCTCATTACTTCCTAAATTTAGAATCAACCACACACATGACCTAGTTTAAAGTTATAATGTGAAACATATAACTTATTAGCAGAACATTATAATTATATTTACAATAATCTTGAAGGTAATTTCAAGTTTATCCGGATTCATTTACTTATTCAGTTGCACTTTGCAACTTGAGGTGCTCTAAAGGTATTCTAGGTTTTCTAGACTTGGTTCTGGGAATTCACTGGTCTAAGAGCTGTGAAGGCTTGTACTCTACCTGTTTTTCAAGACGATCTGATAAATCCAATTTTCTGTTTTGTAAAAGTTGTAAGATGTAAAAGATATGACTAAAATTAGCATTTTTCGTTCCATGAAGTTGTACAGCTCTTTGTTATTCTTACATATTTAGTTCAACTTTCAGTTTATTAAAGAAATAAGTAAATAGTAATATGTTTTCAAACAGTACGACGGGATTTAGAATAATAAGAATGTTTACACCGAATATTTTTAAAGAGGTTTTCGAGGAAAGCTAGCTGCAGGGAATCACATGAATTCCAGCTAAAAAAAACAAACCCAAAAACAATCAGAAAGCACTAATTTACGGATAAACAGTGTGTCCAAATTATATTACCAAGTTTTTTCTTTTCCTGTGGCACAAATAAAATCGTTTGAGCGTAGTTAATAACAGCTAACAGGCTACTAACAGCTAGTGTGTAACAGCTGTCGTTCAACGTTAGTTTAAGGTGATCTAAAGTACTCACTTTCTCTACTTTTGTAACAGGACGTTTTCGCTACAACATTTCCAGACTCAGCGAGAGAATAGATTAAGATAAAATGCGGTAAAAGAGGTTCTGGAGGAAAAAAAAAGCGCTGGCGTTAGCGACGGACCAGGCCAGATAGTCAGAGCTAGCACCAACAAAAACACCGTTCTCTTGGCCCAGTGCCTGATTAGAAAATACAGCTAAACACGTATAACAATATTTAATCTGTTGACAATAATGTAGAAAAAAACATATACTATCTAACTGCTTGTGAAAATAAAGAAGTGGAGCCAAGACAAAACATAAAATATTCATTGAATGACATAACCGATGCTAGCAGGCTAGTTAGTAAATGCTTAATAACTGATAAAATATCGTTCCAACAGTGTCATTTTAAAAAATTATCGACTGGAGAATTGTTAGTAAAGAAAAGCCTATCGATTCACCTGAAAATATTGCTTTATAGCCCAGATTCCAGCTACAGTCGTTACCCAGACCACTGCCAGTGTTGTGCCGAAAAAAGCACCATGACGTGAAAAATATCCCGTCACCGGAAGTGCATTTCAAGATATTTGTTTTTACTAATAAACTGAATTAAAGTCAAAGGTGGCAAATTGATCCCTGTTTTTTAGTATCCATAAAAACACAGCTGTCTAAAATATATTTCACTATAACATTGTTAGGCGTGCTATTATTGTAAATTATGCTACTTCTGACCGGAACTGCCTTAAAATTCACACTAAATCCCCTAATATAAAAGTCCTTATTAGTTATTTTCTTAATGGTGTTCGTATACTGGCAACCTAGTTTGACACAACAAGCAAAAATACGTAGATAAAAGTGAAAAAAAAATTAAAAAGATTAAACAATCTGTTAAGGGAAGTTAAACCAGATTGTCACTTTTAATTTTATCAGTTAACAAACTGCCTTCAAATTGACTTTACACGCCAATGGGATGTTGTCTCAGGGGTGCTTTTTCCGGCACAACACCGGGCGACTCCTTAATCCTAACCGCCGACTACACAGTGAACAGAACCTGGATCTTGTACTAGCCATTTAGCAAACTAGCTCACGAAGCACCAACAGGAACACGGAGATACGCTGTCACGAAAAAACAACCTTTATAAAATAACTTCAGTCGTGAAAATACAGCATGTTACCTTAAAATGTGTTAGCTATCGAAACATAGTCCAAACCATGGTTCTTCGATCATCTGTTTCTTTCCTGTTTCTTATTCTCAAGTTGCTATAATTTCGCTGTGGTCTCTTTAAGCCTCCCTCAGCTACGCAGTGTCACAGCGAATCACTCTGTACCAAACCCTACGCTGAAAAACCGGCGTAACTGGTTTGGTGAATATAAAACCGACCTGCGTAACCCTTTACTCTACAGCTCGTCTAAACTGGTTGAGATTGGTTGGAGGACGTTTATCTTCATGAAAACTGAAACTTACAAGATGCTGCAGCATTTAAAAGGTCAAAAACGGGTGAAAGTGCAAACCTGGTTAGTTTTGTCACATTTTTTACTCAACTTTTTACATATCTTTCAACAAGATATGTTTGTGAGGTTACGCATAAAAAACGTACTAAAAGTACTAAAATAAATAAATATACGTAATCAAAACAAAACAACAAAGTGACTGCTACACAACCGTATCCTTTAGATCTAAAAACCCAATGTTATATTTTATTATGCGTTTCACAAATGCACAAGATCTAAAATGTCATTGTGATGCAGCTTGCTTGTCCTAACCTGAAATTGTTATACACAATTAAATTATATGCTTTCCTTTTGAGGATTGAGTAATTAAACACAATTCCAGACATTCAGACTGACTAACAGCCATTAACACATTGTTTGTCATATTTAAATTGTGTTGAAGCCCTCCATGCATGAAGGTCCTGCGTTCTCCTCTGGCACGCAGGTACTCTGATTTCTACAGAAACAAAAACATTTATGACAGATAATTGATGACTCGAGTGTGTCAGTGGTTGTTTATGCTTTGTGATGGCCTAGGTTAGGGTCGCGGGGTTTCCTGCCTCTTGCCCAATGACTGCTGGAGATAGACACCTCGGTTACTCCACACAGGAACAAGCAGGTATATGGATGGATGAATGGAAACTGTGTTAAATAGCCATCAGTTTTAAATTACTTTGAACTTCTAAACATCAACAAACAAGAAGAATACAGAAAGCAGTTGAAAAGTATTTTATTCCATGCATCTATGCTGCAGTGCTGAAGCACAAGAAGGAACTTTTACCAAAGACTTTTGTGTAAAACTACTTTTTAAACTTGAAAATTTAACCAGGTAAACAATGCTGTAGAAGATATCAGCATTCTAAATCTTGCTTTTGACTTGAATAAAAGATTAACAGTAATTTCAGTAAATTCTACAAATGTAACACACTGAAAAATATAAATTAAGGCCACCAAAATTTAGAATTTAACCCTGTCATGCATGATCTATGATATCCTCAGTCAAGATCTTTCTTCTTGAGTATTTCTATTCAACTTTAGGCATAAGAAATACAAATTTGAACTTTGTTTGCATTTCATTTTTTTAAATATACACTTTTCAATGAGGTTCTCATATTCATACTCAGGTGAAAAACAAACACTACCAGTGGGAGGCAGTCTGTGGAGAGACATGCTAGAGTCCAGTGTGGTGGCTTATGAGCAAATAAACCACAAACACTCATACATGTAGAGACCACTATGCATGAAAGGGTTAACATTCAGAAGTCCCTTTAGATGGACTGAGATTCAGTAAAACTCTAAATAAGATGTTGCCTATATTCTGAAGACTGTTAGTTTTCACACAAAACTGCTTTAGATTCCACGAGCAGCAGATTTCTCAAGCTGAATGAATTGGATTCTGATTCGTTACAGCCCTAAATGAGGGTGGAACACCCCTTTACCAGAGCATGTAGTCTGGAGGGAGAAGCTGCAGTTTTTGGAAGAAGGACCCCCCCAGGCAGGACTGTGCTGTTGTATGACTGGCCAATACATCGGAGGAAGTGCGAGCTCGGTGGACAGAACCGACTGACGGGGTGGTTGACCGTAACGCTCCCCTGCCATGAAGGGAAAAAGTGGAGGAGACTGAACTCTGGAGGTGCATCGTAATGTTTCAGAGTCTGACTCCTTGGTTTTATCATCACAAGAAGCAGGAGGACAGAGAGGAGGAGTGATGTGGCTGCTTTCTGTGGGCGATGTGATGATGTCCTGTTTGTCTTTGGTCCCAACTTCCTCCTGACTCATCTTACTGTTATCTGGAACTTCCTCCAGACTGAAGTCTTTAGCGAGTGTGGAATTTCTCTGACCTTTACGAAACTTTGCCCTCCTGTTCTTAAACCAAACCTGGAAGAAGAACAGAAGGCAAATATATTTGTAAAAGCAGTTTTATAAAAGCGATTTACAAACATCTAAAATTTAACAGGACAATTGCACAATTGGTATTAAGCTCATTACATCTATGTCATAATCACAAAGAGGGAAGTAAAAAAACACGTATGAGTCAGGTGATAGATGGGTGGAACCTGATGTCACCTGAATCCGAGCTTCAGGCAGGTTGATGCACATGGCCAGCCTCTCCCTCATACTAACATCCGGATACTGTGTCTGCTGGAAAGCTTTTTCAAGAGCCTGCAGCTGCGACACGGTGAACGCTGTTCGGCTGCGACGCTGCTTCTGCTGGTTGCCATAGCGAGCCTCCAGGATCAACTCTGACAGGACAGGCAGGAAAACAATCAGTCATATTCACCCAAACTTATAAAGGATCATGACTATATATATATATATATATATATATATATATTTTTTTTTTTTTTTTTTTTTTTTTTTTTACTTCTACTCAGTTTAATATGATGGATTTCCTCATCTTATTATCTGTCTTTTATTAGCAAAAACTTTCCTACTTTGCTGGGCTAACAGGATTTTTTTTACATCAAAAGCATAAATTTATATCAGTTAGTCAAGTGGAAGAACAATTGGTTTCAATTATCAGTATCAGGAGTTATAAATACTCTGTTGGTTCCTGTGGAAGGTCACAGGAAGCTATAGAGGCGGGGCTAAACCCTGGACAGGTCGCCAGGGCCACAGACAAATGATCATTCACGCACATCAAATTAGAGTCACCAATTAATCCTAATATAGATGTTTTTGGTCAGTGGGAGGAAACCAGAGTCCCCAGAGAAAACTCCCACATGCATGGAGAGAACAACAACATGCAGAAAGATCTCAGCTGAGATTCGAACCCAGAACTTTCTTGCTACAAAGCAGCCAACAACTGTGCAGCCCTTCACACAATATAATAAATAGAATGCATTCAAGCATTATTTAAAACTGTTTCTTGACTATTAGACCAGATTCTGGCATCTGAATGTTGAGCTGGGAGCTACTGACCTGTTTGATGCCTAAAATAAGCGGATTTTTACACCGAAATCTTGGTTTTAGATACTTAAGTAAAAGTAAAAATACTCTAAATTCAAATAACATGTTCAGGTAACAATGAACCCACCTGCCAGCCTCTCCGCCACAGAGAGGGAGTGCGCTCCTGGAGATGCCGCAGAATAAGGGTGGTACTGCTGCGCCACCTGGTGGTGCAGGTCGAACCAGTTCATGCCATGGAGAGGATACACGCTGCCAAGCGTTCCGCAAAAACTCAATGAGTTCATGACGAATCTAGAAGAACAAAATGAGCTCTCTTACTGAAATTCACTATAGACGCTTGAAAGCCGATAAACTAATAAGTTTTTTTGCCCCAAAACCATATAAATACATAAAAAATTAAAATGGACAATACAGAAAGATTCCGTTTTGTATATTATCAATAACAACCTTCAAACCACAAATAATCAAGACATCAGAGGAAAACATACCCGGTTAGTTTCCTCTAATACGCAAATTCAAAAAACATCAAACACTAACCCAAAACATATTTATGCATAAAGACAAAAATTACAGTTTCAAAAAAATTTACAAAAACTATTAGGCTATTATTACTAAAGCTTTAATAACCAGCACGAATGTGTTTTGCTCTTTGCATGTTGCACTTGTTTGCATCTTAAATCTAAAAATCCTAAAATGTAGTTTTGATTGATGTTATTCACTCTATAACAAAACAAACTATAGATTTTTTTTCTGCTAAATATTTGAGTTTATTCATACCTGAGATCCAGTTTGTTGTCCTGAACCAGGCCAGGTGCGTTTTTAGGCGCAGAAATTAGCGTATATTCCAGTATTCCTACAATTTGGCCCTTAAACTTTCGCACAGCAGCTCTTTTTTGCACTGATCTGATTCTCTGAAATCATTCTCACCCTCTGCTATTTAAGACGCATTTACCCAGGCTCCCCTCAGCCATTAGCCAATAGAAAGAAAGGTATTAGCCGGGATTAGGTGGGATGAGGAAAGAGAAGGGGGGTCGCAAGGAGCTCAAGTTTTTGAAACTATTGAACTTGAGAGATCTCTGCCAAGGAACGCCCAATAAGAGAGCGTTTCATGCCCTCCCGTTAAAACAATTAAAACAATGTGGTGGGCTAATCTCCGAGGCAGGACAGATTAAAATAACAGCCTTTGACTGTCCTCTTCTTCTCACTCTCTTTTCTCACATTTACCACTGCTGGTGAGACCCTCCTCCTCCTCAGGACGAAGGAGGGGGTCTCTGAAGGGTTTGTTTTACTAACAGGCACCATATTTTGCCGATGCACTGTCACAATGTGAAGTTAATCTCAACGAGAACAATATCTTCACATCCAGCAGAGCTAAATTAAATGTTCCCAGGTATTTAATCCGAATTAAAAAGTGCCAAATCATAAGATAACGTTATTTATTTGTCATCACCATGACTCCAGCTGCACTTCTTATAGAAAAAACACAATAAATAAAGATTTAAACGGTTGAATATTTGTCTGTGTTCTGGGTTGAGGAGCTCTGCTTTCTGTCTTTTTTATTTTTAGTCTCTTTCTTCTGGTCTGGCTGCAGCCACGCCCACTACAGATCACACCTGCAATCCATCTGCTCATCACAGCAGCATCATTTCTGCAGCGCCTGTTCCACAATTCCACCTCGTCTTGGTTTTAGTTCACTTTGATAAAATTATTTTAAGTCATCCATGTTTTCTAAAAAAAAAAAACGTTCTTAAAGCATCTTCTTGTATTTTTTTTTTTTTTTTTTTCAGATCTCCTCAGGATCATCAGCTCCTGAAGATTCAGCCTGAAATCCTTGGGAACAAAACCACTTCAGATAAATCTTCTACTTACCTGTATTGTCTTCAGTGAAAGAATCCCTTGGCGCCTCTGTGTTGAGTTCACCAGCTGGAAATAAACTTTCCCGCCTCAAATGAAACTCTGCCTCACCTGTTCTCCACCTCCTGAACTCACCTGAGTTCTTCTTCCCCTTCATCTTAGTCCCTTGTTGCTGTACCACATCTCACTTTTTGAAACTGATTTACAATCAGACAAGTAAATGAAGAGCATTAAATTATATTCCTATTAAAAAAGAGCTTTTTTCTTGTTTATTTCTTGTTTTTCTCATCATTATTTTTTAAATTATTTTATTATTTTATTTATTTTTCTCATCGGTAACGTGTGGGCAGAATAAAAACCTCAAAACCCAGTTATATTCCACAGGTACATTCCTGCACCACCATCAGCTAAAAGTTAACAAATAACTTGATTGATTTAAAAGTAAAATTCAGAGTAAGTTGTGGGACGTCACAGCAGTTGTTGTGTGGTTTTAGAGTTTGGTCTCAGTTCACATATAATCAACTCCTTAGACTTCTAAAATATGTGAAAATGTTTGTCCTCTTTTTTTTTTTTCCTCTGGCTTTTTCCTCCTTTCACTGGTCGTGGCTGTCAAGCTGTATTAGTGTCCGATAGGAATAAGTCATTTAGAAGAGGCTCTGTCGGCCAGCCCCTCAGCCCCACTAAAAGCTCCAGGATTAGGTCCCAGAGGCCTTTGTCTCCGCAGCCCCCAGGATTAGGGGAGATTTACAGCGAGGAGAGAAAAAAAGTAGTTATTTCATGGCACTTTCATGATGAAACCTGGCCAAAGCTGTGTTGGCTGGGGGATTAGAGGCATACAAAGAGTGTGCTTGTGTGTGACCCTCCCCATCCCCGAGCCACCACACCACTGCACCCCCCTCCTCCCCAGATCATTTACCCTTCTGTGGGCCAGCAGGTCTTGCCTGGGTTCACCTCCTGCATCCCATAAAGACAATCTGAGTTCAGTCCAAATAAATCATGGACACTTCATTTAGCTCAGAAGACCTTCTGACTGTCTCATCCTCAGACTCACACAAAAACCTGTAACTGTTACACAATATTAAAATCCCTTCATTTATACCCCAATCAGCAGGTTTTTTTTAAATCCAACATAAAAAGCTTGCGCACTAATCACTGTAATAAAAGTGTTTCCTAATAAGGAAAGCAGTAAATGAGAAGTTAGTGGATTTTGGTCCCACCTGTAGTGTTTAAAACTGCTCAGAAGGAGTTATCCTGCTTTTAGAGGATACACTTACACATGCAGGGATTACAGTGAACAAAAGACAAAAGGCCAAGTCACAGCACTGACAACAGTCTCACTGCAGAGCAGGTGTTATGCAGGTTTAGTAACTGATGTCACATAGCAGAGGGACTTACAGAAACCTTACAACTCAAAAGAATTACAGCAAACTCACTCAGGATGATCCAGCACAGCCCACAAAAATATTACCTTTTATTACAAGCCTCATCGTATTTATTAAAAGTTCTAATAACTTTTAATTATAAGCTGAAAACGGATCCTCTTAACAAGCAAACTTTCATATAAGTCATCTCGATGTCACAAATCCGGATTATTTTAACTCAGAAACTAGGCGTGGTAGTTTAACAGCTGTTCTATTGTTCTAACTTTGAATATTGTAGATGTTTTTAATGAATCGGTCACTTATTTTGCAGACATTTAAACAGTTAATGAAGAAAATGTATCAGTTTTCAAAACTAAATGTTTTTGGCTCTTGTCTTAAATTTTTAAGCTATCAGCTGACATCTGAGGGGAAACACACTGAACTCCAGAAAAAATAAAAGATCTTCAGCAGTTAAATTGACGTTGTTGGTTTTTTATATTTGCTTGACAGGCTGAAATTTTCTCAATTTTTTGGAGAAGTTCTCTGTTACTTGGTAAATGAACTGATTATCAGTTCCACTCTTCTTTCTACACGCTGTGGAGTTTGGAACCTGGGAGGCAGCTGTGTGAGTGAGTACAGAGAGGGAGTAAATCTTTTCTTTTCTTTTCTTTCATTGTTTTTTTAAGAAGTCTTTGTTAAACTTTCCTGTTTAACAGATGTTTTGTGTAGCTACCGAGTCTCTCTTAAATTACTTATCAATAGTGGAAATTTGTATTGACAAGAGCCTGTCAGAACGGAACCTTTGTAGTTGTCAGTTATCTCAAAGGAAGGCCCCCTCAAACACCAACTGGATCGATCGCTGCACACAACACAATTGTGACGGGTTTTGGGGGATTTCGATGTTGGTTCAGGAGGATGTGGGCTGACGAGGGGCGAACAGAAGATCCAAGGACTTCTTCATCGGGGAATCGATAGGCCTGCTGGCCTTTGACCTGAGGGAGACGAGGAGAGCGGTAACAGCGGGTCAGTTGTTTTTTCTAAAGCTCCTGTTAGGGCCAGGATCACGCTGTGAAGCCTGACACTGGCTGTGACACACTCAGGGCTTAGAATGACATTGACCTGGTTGTAAACACACCAAGTTCACACAGTAAAGCTCAAATATACACACGGAGAGGGTTAAAAGAAGGAATCACTCTATGAGAGCTTGAGACAAACATATGAACCAGATCCAGTAGTTAAAACCAAAGATGCAATTTTAACTCATCTTTAATACAATCTGGAGCCTGATTAACTTCCTAATATCTCCCCATGATCTCTTCAACAGCCCCTGGGAGCAGATCAATACAAGATCAGTCTCCTAATTGGGCCCAAGAACGCTATATTAAAGATGAACAGAGAACTGTGGGCAGCTGTGAGAGACCCTGAGGTCAAGATCTCTCCACTGTGGGTTCCAGTGAGGTGCAGGAGTGAACGCAGACCAGCAGAGAAAGAAACTGCCTTTTTAACTCCTTCAACAACAAACTGAAGGGAGGTAAATTTGTAAGAAATTGCATGTTAAACTGTGCAGAAATTCAATTTGGCACATATAAACAACTTCAAAATCTAACAACAAAATTTAACAAAAAATTGCAGATGTAATTTCTACCTTTCCAACATTTGACTCGTGTTTTTGGGGAATTTTCATTCAAATGATTTTCATGCATCTGACAATGAAGGTAAATGGGTCTGCTGATAACTTTGGTGTGTATTTAAACCACTTAGTGATGATTAACTGGAGATATGATAGATGTAAAAACCCATTCAGTGAAGTTTTATCTGAGGTTTATCTCAGATAGGCAGAGTAAAGTGTTTGATTGCTGCAGCTCTCCAGAGAGAATGCAGCTCTTAGCATGTGGTCATTTAGGAGTCCGGGCCTGCGGCTTTCCCCTCGTGACCCCCACTTGTTAAAGGTGATCACGGGGAGAGAGACACAGAGGCTCTGATCGAATTTGATAATGAAGACGACCCCTCTAAGCAGCTTTGCTCCACATGTTTAAAATCTCTGCAACACTCAGCAAACACTAGGAAGCCCCCCTCCCTGTCACTACAACATTGTGTAGGTATTGATCCCCGCTAACTGGCTCCTTTAATACCTGGGGTCCGTGGCCCGGCCTGGGGAAATGCATACTGACATGTGACGGGAGGAGCTCAATAGACAAACTCATTGAAAGAAAAGATGGGCCTCTCAGTTTAGCATTTCTCTCCTATTTCTTTCTCTTTTTTCCCCAATTTACACATCTGCTGAGGAAAGGAGAGTTTACATGGTTGCACCTGCTGTTAAAGGGACATATAGACCACAAGCTGTCACACTGTCACAAACTATTTGTACAGCAGAGCTGCAAGATGTTTTCAGATCTATTTCAGAACTAAAAGGAGTAAAACTGCTAGATGCACAAAGAGCAAAGTTTAAGTTCAAAGTTTCACTTTAGTAAAAGTATTTTTACCAGCTAAGTGTGTACAGATGAGTTAACGGCTGAGTTTTAAAGAAGCAATTTATATTCAGCAGATAAATCCTAAAAATGGAGAAAAGGGCAGTTAATTAGACTGAATAAATATATACTGTACATATTACTTTAAATAAAAAAAAAAAAGGTTTTTAAATAATAAAATACGACTGAAAACAACAAAAAAAAAGTTCAATGTGCTGAACTGAAGCAACTTTCATTACTTCATACTCCATTTTAAATGAGCCAGTTTGTCTCATCTTGTTTTAAACATCTTGTTTTTAAAAGTTCTTCAAAGTTTTTCTTTGTACATCACCAGTTTATTTTTATTTTCAGATTATTTTGTGCCATTTCTTCATGTGTCTATTGTTTCTCAAGCCTTTTAACCATTTAAAAGCTACTAAACTCAAAGAACTAGTGTGTCTATTTCTAAAAATTTTGTACTTTTGTACCTTTTTGCAAAGTTACAATTAGATCTTATAAAAGAACAGATAGTCTATTTAAAATACAAACTAAGAAGATAATTTTACTCTAAATTATACATCAATACATTTAATTTCTAGCCCTTTTCACCCACCTAAACTAGGGATGCAACGATACCCCATTTTTTCAAACCGAGCCGATACTTGGATCTTAGTACTTGCCAATACCGAGTACCAATGCCGAAATTTCTACCACACAAAATAATGCAAAGAATTGGAAGACGGGTTTTATTTTCTTCTCTGCTTGTTACAACAAATGATGGTGAACTCGATTAAAAAAATAAAATTTTAATAAAAATGAGCAAAAAACTAAAATTTTCAAGTGGAAAAATAAACATTTTCTGTGAAATTATTGCAGAGTTTCCACATTTTAAGTATCGGTTCAAGTACATTAAAATGGTACCGGCCCTGATACCTGATACCAGTATTGGTATCAGTGCATCCTTAACCACAACTAGTGTTGTACAGATCGCAGCAACGCAAAAAAACTGCAACATTTTATTTTAACTAACACTTTTTAATAGAAAAAGATAACCAATACAAGTACAAAGGAAATTCTTTACAGCTGTAAGGTATATTTTCATTCACTGTCAACATAAAACAGCACTGGTTAGCTGATAATTGTGTTAATTAATAACCCAGATTTGAACCAAGAACTCTAATGTTGCCATGTTTTGAAGAAATAACATCACAGAGATTGTTGTTTTGTTTGTTTCATGCACTGCACATGACACAGAGACAGTGAATAATGGTTATCCTGACAGAACTAGCAAGTACAGTCATTTAGTCTATTAACTATAGTAACAGAGGCTGTGCATTTCCCCTGACGGTTTCAGACTCATCTTACAAAACAGATAAGAACTGCCACATCAGTGACAAGAAACTAGGTGCAAGTGAAAAACACAAGTGCGTTTTTACAAAGCAATTGTTGACAAACTAAGACATCAATGCACTTAAGTGTAACTAGGTAGTAGTAGCATGTTTGTATTAGAAGTGAATTTTATCACAACACACATGAGGTACTCAAATTGGGCCCTGTACAATAAGAGCTTTTTAAAATTAATATTATAGTGCAAGTTAGGCTGGAGATACAGCTCAGCTTGAGTCTTATAATAAACTGGACTGTTCAGTAGACAATGCCCGTTTTTCAAGTTCTTCCAAACAAAAGATTTTAATTATGAACATGTTTAAGGCCTTAAAAAACACTGCTCAAAAAAATTAACAAAAATAACTAAGCTAACATAAGTTAGAACTGAAGTATCAATAAGCAAATGAAAATAATGTAAATTTAGGTTCCTATTGCTCTGAAGACGCTGACTGAACACAGTGCAACAACACTGACTTACTTTCAAGCTTTAAATTGTTCTAATCCATGTTCTCCAACCCAGAAATGCTCTTAGAACATGTGCACACCTCTTGCATCTCACTACATGAGGGCGGGAGGTTGTACTGATGAACGCACAGTGGGAAGGTCAGAGGTCATCTTTTGACCTTTGCATCTTCTTTAATCTTCCAGATCATCAGCTCCATGCAGGCGGATGCATCTTCGCTTGAGTCGTGGCCCTCCACTTGAAACACAATAATTAAAAACTAAAATTTCACAAATTAAAGCAACAATAGTTATTAAAAAGTCTCCTTAAATTCCTGTTTCATTTTCAAACCAACAATAAACTGCTTCTCTAAACTTTAAAAACGTTCATAGCAGCGACACCTACTGGTGACTCACGGGTAGTGCAGCCAAATAAATAATCTAAATATAAAACTACTCCTAAATACTCAATTTTGTTTTGTTCGGAAAGTTTTTTTCATTTAATTAAATAACATATTTATAATCCATGTAATATTCTGTTCCTATTGGCTTATAATTCTTCTATATTTAACTCCTGAATCCTGGAAGTATGTTAACCTTTCAGCAAATCACTAACCCAGTGCAGAAATAGATGAATAATAACAGCCATTAAATAACTCATCAAAATAAAAGCCTAATCTGTCTTTTTTTCCTCACCATTGTCCTGGATGATGCGTTTGAGGTAATCGGCCATCAAATTCTTCAAGGCACGTTTATAGGGCAAACCAAGGCGATGAGGAAACACGATGGCCGTGTCTACGACCGAACTGTGGATGAGCTGGAATCAAGATAAACATTTACAAAGTTTAGATCAAATGATTTAAATAAATACTGTTATGTAATCATGTCTGTATGGGAAACATGTACAACAAGCATTCCTACATTGAGGATAAAAGAGGAGAATCTCACCTTGAGAGCGAGGAGGTCGCTCTCCAGACTGTGACCGATGAGGATGGATTCAGCCCTGAACATGCTGAGCAGCACAGCCTGAACGTCTCTCAGGGTGATGGTGGTGTTCTCCAAATCCTCCTCAGTGACACCGGAGAATCTGTCCAACACAGACAGGACGTTTAGATCTGAAACTAACCCGTAAAACTGTCAACCCCACACAGCACGGCTGCCTCACCGCGTGTTGTAGTCCACCACTTTACTCTCAGGCTTGACAAACGTGTCGTAAACGACTTTCCTCTCAGAGTCGATGACGGTCACCCTCGTCAACTCCAGACCCTGTTTGGTGTAACACTGTTTGCACAAGCAAGAAAGAAAAAATCTATTTCAGCAAAGTGATGACGGCGAAGACAGTAAATGCTTTAAAATATAATGTTTTTAACTCTGATCTGACTCACCATCTCACAGTCCAGCGCGAACACGCCTCCGTTTCCATCTGCTGGAAGTGGCTTGCTGAACGTTGACACAAAACCATCCAGTGATTCTTTTCTACCGTCCTGGACATGTTGCTGTGAAAATAGTAAGAGTTTTCAGGTTAATAATATTTAAAAACGTGTCTCTAAAAACTCATTTAAACCTGGAAAGATTTATTTATCCTGCAAATCTGGATTTTAAATTTAAGTTTTACTCATAAACATTTCTATTATCATTATAAATCATATTTATTAAATAAACACAAAGACAGTCAATGATTATGAACTAAAAATCAGCTTTTATAGCCTTCTAATTTTTTTGGGGGGGAATATTTAACTTTTATAGCTTAATTGCATCCATTATCCAGATTTTATTACTATTTGGAAACTGTTTTTTATTATCTCACCTGCATTCTTTGAATGTTTTTAGTTTTTCTAAACCTTCTGAACTATATCATAGCTTGAAAAAAACAACCCTGCAATTGGTTAATACCAAATAAATCCCATCATGCTGCAGCATTAATCTGATCTTTCTTTACTGTATTTTATTAGAATATTCCACCATGTAACTGAACCCAAACCATCATCCGGTATCTGTGATCTGGTCCTTTTGCTCACAGCTTTCCAATAAATACGTGTTTGTTTAAAACCTCAGATGTTACTCGAATGACCCGAGTTCTAATGTTGTTGTGTGTGCGGTTAATACCTTGGACATTTGGCATCCTGGAGCTCCTACAGCTGTAGCACAGCAGCTGTACGTCGTCTCCCAGCCTCCAGCAACTGAGACGAGAAGTGGATTTAAATACTGAATAGATAAAGACTCGTGTTTATAGATTTGATGTGTTTATTGAGTCTTTACCTTTATGTCTGCGTAAACGTCCCCAGTGATAGCTACACTCCTCTCTACGCACGCAGCTGCCGTTGATGTTGACTTTATACTCTGCACCACAGCGGCAACATATTTTGTTGAATGCTGAAAGAAACAGAATATTTTAGCTGGAAAACAGAATAAGTGGTGAGTCGTGTGGTTCTATAAACAGCATCATGTTTTACGGTTACGCACGATCCGACACGGCCTTTTTCTCTGGTTGGTTGCAAAGGACGGCCTTCCCAGAGGCCTCGGGGTTTGGCCGTGGGTATCCGTGCTCCTGGAGCTGCTCATCTGTCATCAGGTACGCCTTCAGCTTCCTGTACAGCGTGGCTCCTACAAAATAACAGGAAAATCTGCCTTTAATAATGAGGTGAATGCTGCGATGATAACAGGGTATTTTGTCCTAAATGTGGACTGACGCATCTTGGTGTCTGAGCTAAAATATTCCAGGAAACATTTTAAAACACTCAGTTGTTTATTAGGATTATTGTTGCTTCTCTCTCCATCACCATGGTAACCAAGAAATTGAGGTAAAATAGCTCTTTTTATGCCTAACCAGAGCTGTACTTACTGCCAGAGAGAAATTACGTCAACGGGGACAGAAAGTTGTTTGTGGGAGCAGATAACATGTTTTTATTCATCATAAAACACTAGAATCTGTGTTTTCAAACTTGATATACAAAGAAGCTTTTATTTTGTTGAGATCAGGGAATAAAATGGTCATGGCAGACCTGATGGTGTATTTCTGTTGGTTGAAATAATTGTGTTATAAATAATTTAAAATATGAGCTTTTATTCATAATTTTTAATGATATAATAAATATTCATTCTATAAAGTTAAGGACACAATCTGTTTTAGTGTTTAATCAACTCTGAGACGAATCTCTGTGGTTTCCGGGGCTCTGAAAGTGGTTAAGGATCAGTTATTAAGAAAAATACTAAGAAAACTGACTGATCAAGTTACACAATCATCCGTCTTTAGATTTCAGTCTTAAATGCATTTTGAAACTGCTGTCAAACTTATTGTGACTTTAAAAGTTTTAACAGCTCATTTTCTGTCTCTCGTCGGTCTTTTAGTAAATCTGACGTTCTGTAAACAGATCGTCTGACGTCAGGTCACATGGCAGGTTGCAGATGGCGGTAAACAGGACATGGAAGTAGTCACATGGCTGTTTGAACAGTTTCACTGTGAAACTGCCTCCAACAAGGTAAACAAACTGTTCACAAGTTTCAACTTCGCACAGAGATTCTCTCAGTTTTCTTCTCTTTCTCTCAAGCTGTTGATTTTATCAGAGGTTTAATCTGCCGGGGGTGTGATCAGGTGACAGAGTGAAGAAAAAGACATTTCTTTATGATAATTTCTGAGAATGAATGAATCAGCATGACCTGAAGAAACAACAGAAACATCTAACTTCTTACCTGTGAGTTTCTCCTCCTGCTGTTTACCCGATCTGTTGACAGTGAAGCTGGTTGTAGCAGCCAGACGACCTCCCAGAACCTCCTCATGGGACTGTGCTCTTCTTTTAGCCGTTAACCCAGATTCTTCCACAGAAAACAAAAAACAGAGAGAAATCTGGTTCATGCAAATTTATCACAACGCGAGGATATCAGCTGATATTTTACTGGATCGTGTATCAAAATGAACAGAATTTAGTTTAAACACCTGAAACATAAGCAGAGCTAAACAAACACGTTTGGAAATATTTCTCTACTTTCCAGATTTTAAAGGAGTTTATATGAAGCCTAATTAAATGTTCTCCTTGATTTCAAGTTATTTATTTTATGTAGAACAGGAACTGAAGCGACTTACTGATGGAAGGTGATGGACAGGAGCTGCTTTTGCCTCGAAGCTTCTTCAGCGTGTTGACGGCTACGTTGAGGTAGATGTTCTTACTGCTGCTGCGCTCATACACCAGCTTCTCCTCATCAAGGCCCTGGAAAAAAAAAGAATTACACATCTCCCGTCATTTATGGGACTGAAAACTAACAATCCATCTGAAAACAGTTATCAAAACCTTTAGATTTTGTTTAAGAGCAGTTTTTAGCCTGCAGCTGTAACAATGAGGTAAATCCTACCATCATGAAGGCTTCCTCTTCTGATGGGCAAAATTTGACACATTCATCAATAAAAACATTGAGGTAGCGCTGGCGGATGTTGGTGGGAACTTTAGCCCCAAACTCTGACGGGATGACCGGACGAGTCATTGAAGTGCTCTGAAAAAGTCAAACACAGAGAAAAAACTCTTTGGAATTTAAAGAATATTTATGAGACACAAAAAGCCATGATGATGCAACAAACTGGAGATCGTGAGGAGAAAGAGTTCTGCAGACCTTCATGGTGGGTGTGTGTGCTACCCTCTTCTGAACAACAGTAGATGAAGTCTTGGACAAAATCCCAGATGTGGTTTGGACCTTGACACCCTGAAGGCTCTGACTGGGCGATAATACTCGACTGGTAGCTGGTTTATCACGTGCAGGACCTAGTTAGACAAACACACATTCACACCTAGCCTCTAAAAACAGAATAAAAATTAAAAAGTGAACGTTTATTGAGCAGTTTCTTCAGGTACTTGTCTTAGAGGATAACATCTGTGGGTTAGGCCGGTGAGCGATCCTCTTCTTCTCTCCAGAAACACTCGAGCTCTGTGAAGCAGCTCTGACTGAAGCAGACAGATGAGCCGCTTGCTGCTGAGCGAGCTGCATACGTTGGTAACAGATCTCCTGAGGAGTGGGTCTCTTATACGGCCGGACCACAGTCTTCGAAGGTGCATCAGTCTGAGAAAACCAAACAGGAAGTTCGCCCGTGTCACAGGAATTTAACGAGTGAGCCATCATAAACAGGATCATTTACATGTTCAGAACATTCCTGTTGAAACAAACTGCTGAACATCAGTTTGCATTTCCTCTCTGGCACTATGAGCTTCTACGAGAGCAACAATTCAACTATTACAGATCGAGTATTTCTAACAGAACTCTGCTCATTTAAATCATTTATATTATCTACCAGTTAAAGCTACAGATTTATCCATCAGTACGTCTTCAGTAAAATCATAGAAAACCCCACAGGCTGTAATTTAAATGTTTTCATATCTTGTTTTCACTCTTTACTTCCTTGTTCACTGTGTTGGTACTTCCCAGCGTCCCACTCACACTGAGCTACTAAAGAATCAGAGCATGTTTTAGTGTTGATGCAACAACTCGGGGATTTTTCTTCTCTGACTATAAAATTAAAAAGCTGAATTAAAGGCTCTGCTGCTGCTTATGCAATGAATGCACTTTTCATTATTTAAACACAAAAATACCCATTTTTTTCTACTCATCTGTATTATTTATCGTAACTGTCATGATTTCAGTAACTGCAATAAATATTTGTGGGTTAAAGCTTTTTAAATGTTTGTCTCTTCAGCTAATATCAGAATAACAGATATGTATGAGATGATGGGTTTGAGTGACACATACGTCTCCTTTGGCAACAAAATGGGACACTCTCTTCTTCTGACCAGGGAAGAGAGTGGTTAAAGTGCTGTCTGTGCTTTTCTCCTCCTCTGAATCCCTGGAGGGCTGAAGGGACACGACAAAGAATTACTACGTAAATATAAATAACATGAGTAAATAGTATCTGTAACTAAACAGATACTTGCAGGAACACACCTGTACCTGCTTTGTTTGCCTTCCCTTGTCTTCCTTCTTCACATCTTTGGATTCGTTGAAGATCCTCAAGCACTCCTCCATCGGATCCGAGTCAAAGTCCAGATCATCCTGGAAGCTGGAAAAGTCGATTCCAACACCGACCTTCTCTCGAGCCATCCTGGTGGATTCCATATCCTCCTCATCCTCAGAGGAAGGCGGGGTGCGCTCTGAAGCCTTCCTCTTGTACAAACCTCCCCTCTTTAATGCGTCAGCTGATTTCCTCACCAAGACTTCCTCAGCCTCATCATCATCCTCATCATCCACCTCCATCGGCTCAGCCTCATCTGGACTCTCATCTCCAAACAGATCTGCATGACTCAAACTCAGATTCTGCTTTTTATCCTCCAGTCTCTTTTCATTTGAAGTGTTTGATTTCACTTTACTTTTTGCTGAACTCTCTTTATTACTGCTAGAACTGCTTTTACTAAGTTTTTTTATGTCTTTTTCTTTATTACTGCTGTTAATTTTACCGTTTTTCTGCAGGCGGTCCTCATTCTTGCTGTGCTCTCTCTCTTTGTCTGATGTTTTGAGCTTTTTGACTTCTCGTCCATCTTTATCTTGTTTGCTCGAATCTCTTTTGGTTTTTTCCACATTCTTCATCTTACCATCACTTCTCTTTTCTTCTCTGCCTTCCCTCTGAACCTTATCTGACATCTTAACCTTTACTGTGTTTTTACTATCGTTTTTCTTCTCATGACTCTTATTCTCCTTTTTGACGTGGTTTGACTTTTGTATTGACCCTTTGCTTTTAATCAGAATGCTGTTGCTGCTCTTCTGACTGGAGGATTTAATTACTTCCTTGTTAGGTTTATGCACCTTCTCAAGTTTGACACTTTTCCCACGATTACTGTCCGTCACCTTCTTTTTATCTGAGCTGTCCTTTAGTTTGGTGCTTTCCTGAAAGTCTGAGCTATCTGCCCCCTCCTCTTTTTTCTTCTGTGTCAAAGCACCTTGTGTGCTTTCTGTTCTGTCTCTTCCAAACGTATCCCGAGTTGGTGCAACGTTGGCTTTCTTCTGCTGGAGATTGCTAAGCGACGTGGGTCGATATTCAGTCCCAGAACTCTCCCCATCAGAGTCAGAGATGGTATACTTTGAGTTCATATTCGGCTGCAGTGACTTTTTAAAAACTGCAACACATTCATCATCTGTCAAATCAGTCCCTGATTGTGTGCGTGTTTTGTTGTAACCAGTTTTAACAACTGAAGCATTTTCCTCCCTCTTGCTCTTCACTGTGATGCCAGCTGTGTAGTTGGAAAGTGGGTCATACTCCATGTCTGTAGACGGTTTAGAATTATCTACAGTGTATTTGAAGGAGGATGAGCTGTTTGAATATTTGGGGCTAGGTGGAGGAGAGGGGGACTTGTGCAGCTGTGTCCGAGATGAAGTCTTTTTCAACGACGTGGGAACATATTCCATTGAGTTGCTGTTGTTCCCCTGACTGTCCGATTCCAAGGTGTACTTACCGCAGTCAGGGGTTGGATTATACCCTCCTGAAGTGATCTGATAACTCCCTGGATCATAAGCCAAGTGAGAACCAGGTGTCTTACTCTTTGCAGCATCCGATGAAGATGAGCTGGAGCTCTCAGTTGGACTGTATGGCTCATCTCCGATGCGAGAGAGCTTCCTCTGCTCCCTCTCGACTTCACTGCGGACTTCTTCGATAGCCTTGTTGACCAGCTCCAGAGCGCCGTTGAGGTCTCCTGCTGGTTTTCCATTGTGCTGCTCCGGTGCTCTCACCACTTCTGGGTTGAAGGGATCATAACCTTGTTCTACAACAAAGCAAGAAGCACAAGTTTAGCTTCCCATGGGACATTTGAAATGTATCAACATGATCAGCCACAATATTTTACTTGTTTACTACATTCAGACACACTATAAATGTTTTAGTTCTCCTAGATACAAAATTCGGTTGTATTTTGGGTAATGACAGCTAAAGGTTTCTGTCACAGAACTGTTAAAGGAGAAGCTCAATAAGGCCCGTTTTATGTGACAGGACGACAGAAACAAAGACCAGCTCCAAAGCAGAGAGGCATCACTTTCACGGTAAAGCTAAATTAATCAAAACACCACAAACAATCGCTTCGACCAATTCCCATTTGGGTGTCGCGTGACTCTGTGACAAGTGAAACTACGCGAGTGAACTTTATTTTAATTTATTGTCACCTTTTTGTCCAGACTGTCGGTCTTTCTGCTGTTTAACGTCTGACGGAGCTCCGTAGGAGGACCGTCTCTGCTGGCTGTGTCTGAAGTGACAGTACGGTCTGTTACACCCGTTTCTACCGCCTTTACCGTCGGTATAGTCGGTGTAAAACGGACAGTCAATCCCTCGGAAAAAGCCGGTGGATCGCAACATTATTTCCTGATGATCCTCTCATGCCCGCTCGGCTTTTAATTCTGCGCTGGTTCATCAACGAACTGAAGACTCTTAAAGGAGCGACGAACAATAACAGCGTCTCTGAGGCGACATGTTGTATTCCAAGTCTCGCGAGAAGTTCAAGCCGCTGACGTCAGGGGACGGCAGCTCGTGGGCCAGCTGAGCTGAGGTCACCGAGTTGTAGTTTTTCTTTCCACGATCAAGTTTAAAACGTAGACTAATAAAACATTTAACTGCTTAAATCAACGGTTTCATACTATCCAGTCAACTAAAACTTAAATTTCACGCATTACCATGTTTATGTTCCCATTTTAGCAGCCCGGATTTTTAAAATGTTTATAATGTACTATTGACACATGGAGACAAGAATGTAATTCTCTTTAATAAACTGGAATACAGAGGGATTTGTTTCTCACGTTGACCTGAAAAAGAAAAACAATTCTCCAGTTTAAATAATTTAAAGAGCAGCAGATCACTGTGTGGTTTATTCCAGTTCATTATCTCAGAGACAGACTGAGATCCAAGCCCCCCCGCCAAAAAAAAGCCACTCTGTTCATTGTAGTTAGTTTTTCTTCAAATAATTCACAGAGGTTTGCCAACCTTCTGGTGAAGTTTAGATACAAAAGGTGTAAATATCTGTAGAGTGTTTGTGAACGTCACTCCAGATGTCCAGCTGGCAGGCAGATTCATTTGTCACCCGTTTTTGCTTCCATTACACTTCCATGTAGAACCACCTTTCCTGGACTGGAGACAGTTTTCATCAACGTTTTACAAAAAAGTTCCTACAACAAACTGAAGGTGAATTAAATTCTGTACAAATATATAGGCCTACCACATTTAAAAGACAGTCATGAAAAACATTCAAGTGTCAGGTAATATTTTCGCTAATGTCAGTGAAATAACCAGATAGTCATTGTTCTAGATTCAAACTATTTGACCTATAAAAGCAATTTAAGAAACTCCAAATCAACTAAAGTGAAACTGAAGAAGCCTAGATAAAAATATTCAGACATAAGAGTTTAATCAAGCTGAAAAATCAAACTGACAAATCACAAAATGCAAAATTAATAACCCTACAAAAAAAAAAAGTTAATTTCACAGAACAAGAGTTTCAACAGCCTTTTAATTTAAAGTAAATTTCATATTTTTGCCATCTAAAAATGTTCCACTTTTCTTTATTTTACCACTTCAGCATCACTTGACATTTAGCATTTAGAATTACATTTTTAGCTTTTGTTGTTTTTAAAAAACTGGCAGAACTTGTGATTATTAGCTGGATCACATCGTAACCTAATCTGGTTCTGAGTGATACTTACATACCACCTCCAGCTCAAATGGCAAAGTTTAACCCACCAGTAGATCAGACCTTTTGTGCACTTTGCAGACATGTTGTATTATTGAGTTCAGGTGTGCAGGACAGAGGCTGCTGTCCTGAAAAGACAAGTCTCAGTTTCAACACACCTGATTTCAATCATCGTGTTTTAACAGGCTTCTGCAGAACCTGGTGACCTACTGTGAGGAGGTCATTTAATCATCTATGTCAGCTGTGTTGCATGACCAGAGTTTAAGGAGACTGGAGACCTCATATTAACCATCTCAGGTATCTTCTTGCTGTTTCAACTGTTTTTCTGTGTTTGTTTCATCTTATCAGGGTCTGGTGGAAAAAATTGTTTTACAAGTCACAGGTGTCTTTTTTCTGCCTTCTTTGTTACTTTAATGGTTTTTAGTAATTTACAAAGAAAATCTACAATTCTGTCCACATTTTTTTATAATTAAATACATTAGATTAAAGTCTGAATTTATGTGCAGATACTGTGTTTATCAGACAATTAAATCACATAAAGATAAAAAAATAAATTGTCTTGAAGTCTGAGTCCCACAGAGCAGCGTATACAAACTTTCAATGAGAACCTATTAAATGTTAAATAAAAAAAATTAAAAAAAAGCTGACATCACATATGTTGATATTGATAATAAAGTAAAGTTATTTAAAATCCTTTCATGAAAATAACATAGCAGTGTTACTAAAGATGAATGATTCATGAATTGATTTTTGTGGCAGGTGCTGCTCAAAAACAAAATGAAACAAAGTCAAATAGATTTTATTAAATTAGTTCTGTGATTTAGATATATGCCCACAGAAAAACTTTACTTTGTTAGAGTCACAAGAAAAAAAACTCTCATCTGGTAAATAATAATAATAAACCAAGTTATGTATGAAGATTTTAATGCAAACTTTCAGGTCATTTCTCCAATAGAATTAATAATTTTTTTAAACATGTAATAAATGCTATATTAGAATTTTTTTATAAAACCTTATTTTTTTTAAATGACCAATATTTATTTTGTTATAAAAGTTTATTCGTTGCCTAAGAATAAGAGAAGCGCTTGTTCCTACACTGTCCAGCAGGGGGAGACAAATATCTATTTGCTTCCCTTTGATCACGTGTTTAAACTCTACAGAAAACATTTTGTTATTGCATCATTTCACTCTCTAGCTACGTATTCTGACGTTTGCGGTTCAGAATCAAACATTATGCAACAAAGCAGGTTTGTGTGTACAGTCATGAAAATAAACACTAAAAGGGACAAAAATGCAAGATGTTTATCCCACATATGATGCATGCACATCTGAAATAATTTTCTTGGTTTATTATTCGAACCAAATCCTTTTTTTTTTCTTACAGTTGACAATTTATAGTTGTTTATTTATACTGGTTATAAATCTGACGAAGCATCTTTCAACAGATCGTTTAACACAAGAGGTGCAAATGATGGAAGATCATCTGTCACTTTTTATTGATAAACCAACAAACCCAGAGGAAGATTTTAGACCTTAACCCCATGTATGTTTCAACAGGAGCCTGCCGTCCTGTAAAAATGTTGAAATAATACACTGGTATTTTATTTTACTCAGCAGAAGGCATGTTGGATCTCTAAGGAGGTCATGTGTTGCAGCTCTTGCAGCAGGTTGCATCAGACCTGTCGGATGGGACTTGTGTTTCTGAGAAAGAGCACCACCACCACTGCTGTGTGTGTGAGACTCATGCACGATGAAACTCGTCACATTTCAGCTGGTGGAGTCGAATGAGCTCATATTTACCAAAAGCCAAGGACACACAGTCTGCCCAGCTATCAGGGAGTGTTACTGATAAATTCCTTTATCTCACAGAATCAGATCAAATGGCCTCGGACAAAGATAAGACTGCTGGTTAATAAAAAATACCTTACTAAAGCACTTTCCAGAGAGAGAATGATTAAACTCCAGACATATAAAAACCTTTTACTAACCAGACAGACAAGAGTGTAATTCAAAACTTTTTATTGCATTTTTTTTTTAGAAAATAAAACATACAAAAATTCTGCAGCAACTGTGAAAAGTTGCTTTAAGTGAACTGCAATCATTCACATGGTACAGTAAAGTGCTTATTTTAAATCAAAATATTTTTTGTACTTTAAAGTTCTTCCCCTGAATTATGTTTTTTGGGGCTTTTCAGTGTTTAAAAAAAACATCAGATTCCAGCTCCAGAATGTTTGAGGACTGAGTAGAAAGACAACCTGATGAAACAGGTTGTTTATAGAACATTTGATCAGTGTTGCTGTGTTGTAAATGCCTGGTCTGGGGGCTACATTCAAACTGTGGGGGGGAAGTGTGTTATACTGTCCATTTGAATGAATGACTAACACTTCTTTACTTCAAAAGACGTACAATAGAAAATAGAAATTGAGAGGCTGAAGGGTGTTTTATTGCCCCTGTTCCCCCAGTAAAAGGCAGTCTGAAAAACAAAAACAAAAACTGCCATTTGACGGATAGTAGAAATGGTCATGACCGAGAAAACTCACTATACCCGTTAAGATATTAGTGTGGTCAAAGCCTGTGCGTTTGACTATCCAACCAAGGGACAAACTTGTATGAAGCTTGAAAGGGAGAAAAATTTAAAAAAAAGAATACTGAACTGTACAGGTATCTTCAAAAATCCCCAAGATTGCCTTTATCATCAGCTTTTAGATTAATGATAGCAAAAGTCGTTTCCCAAAACTGGAGAAGAAACAGCTGCATACACAATTTCAAGTAAGTCTTATAAGACGAAAGCCCATATGATGCACCTGGAGTAAGTATCTAGAACCATTACAGTGTCCCATTTTCAGCATCACGAGTCTTTCAGACCCCAGCGTACCGTCGCTGCAACAGGACGAGCTGAAGCTTCGTACTTCTTAATGTTTCGATGGATCACATGTTGACTGCCATGACTCGAACCCCATTTGGTGAAATGGCTGTATCACTGAGACCTCCTCACCAGTCCATTACCGTCAATGAACTTAATCAGAACTAAAATTATTGCCAACTTTATACATATAAAAAAAAGTTTTTAAAAAACTTGCCTTTACTGGGCATGAACGCTCCAGATCAACTAAACCTCATACAAACAAACATTCTCCGAACTTTCAAAACAAAAAAAAAGGAAAAAAAAAAATCTGGTGTTTACCTGAACGGAACAGCACCGGCATGGGAAAAAAATATCACCATACAGAAATAAAAGCTTATCGAACGGCCGTTGAAAGAAAGAAAATAAAAGTCAGTGTGGCACATTGGCGTGGAGTTTTCACACATAAAAAAAAACAAAGTAAACTTATTACTAAATATCTGGAGGATTTCTTATAGTGGAATGTTTTTGGTAATTATTAAACTTTTAGAAAAAACAACTGCCAATTATTTGTAATAAAGCTTGTGTTCTGAAGGGATGTGTCTCAAAAAGACAAAGCATTTGTAACACCTTAAAAAAAAAAATTGTCCAAATAAAATTAACTGTATTTGCTCAAATGATACTCTGGTCACAGCGGCCAAAATGTGCTTTTCAAACTCCGTGCAGGAGTTCTAACCTTTACTTCCAAAATATTTAAGGTTAAATATGCATAAAGTCATAGAAAAAAGATCTGGTTGTAGAAAAAAGGGACACGTCATTGATTCTTTACAATTAAAGTAACACTGATCCAGTTTCACAGAATTAGCTTGTACCACCATATCAAAAATACAAGCTAAAAGATGTAGTTTTGGAGGCCTTTCACTTTCATTACATTTAACAATTTAAGTGTTTACCATTAAACGTGCCAAATTGTTCCAAACACCAAGTGAAAGTGCCATTAATAATTTGGTATTTATGATCAAATAAAACTGAATCGGTAAAAGTAAATTCTAGCTGGTTGGGCACAGATTAACATTCTTTGCTCTGGAAGCACTAAGTGCATGGCCACCAAGCTGAATGAGTGCAGGCTCCGTCTCAGAGATCCACAGAAGAGGCTCAGACGTGTGGGATTCAGCGTAAATGTAGAAAAACAAAGTCTTTGAACAGCCGCATGATGGACTGCACCAGGCACAGACAGCATTGGCTTACAGCCCTTCCAAGACCTCATTCATATACTTTATCCTTTCACAGAGCAGCCTTCATCTTGGCATATTGCATAAACGTGTAAGTATCTGCAGATGGGCCGTTCATGCATATACATACAAACAGAGAACATTCCAGATAAATTAATTCACAGTGGTTCCAGTTGTAACATGGGAGCAGCACAACAGGTTGTCCTTTGGTGTCTGAGCTTAGTTTTAAAGATAAATGTTCGGACTTATGAACAGTCGTATGAAAAGGAAAAAAACAAAATGTCTACCCCGATTACCTGGCCCTCTTCCCAAACCTGAATGTGCACAGTGTGTTTGCAGACCGTGTGCTGATGTGCTTCCAAAGTTCTGCATAAGGGCAGAAGGCATTTAGAGAATGGATGCCGGCAGCATCCTTCCTTACAGCAAGGCATTAAAGCCTGAATTGGCCGGCTAGAGGGAAAGGGAAGGACAAAAACTTGGGAAGGAGGATCTTGAAGCAGGATTGATCTGGACTGATATCTTAAAGTCGAGGTTCAGAATTCGGAGTTGACAAAGTTCAAGCACAGTCTCCCACGATAACAAGAGGAGCCAAGAGCTGACAGAGCTCTGTAGCAGAAACGGGGCCTCCCTTTGGCTGGCTGCTTCGCTGCCTGCGCCTGGCCAGTTTGGAGTTGGATGGTGGAGAGAGACGCACAGAAGAGTCTGTGGCTGCAATAACAAAAGGGACTTCCTGGTGCTGCTGCTCTTCCATGCCGTCCTGTTCAGCCAGCTGTCGGTTTACAGCCATGGCCTTGTCAGCGAAGAATGTCAAGTCTCTGGTAGTGCTGGTTCTGAAGGAAAAGAACAAAAAACTGTTACACATCTGTCATTCCACAGTGTTTTAACTGCTAGAGCTCCAATTTTTCCTCATTTTCTTACCTCTGATGGAAGATGGATGTTGGTAAAGTGTCAGAAACACCCTGAATAATGACGAGAGAAGGTTTTAACATTAGTATCAGCATTCAACACTAAAACATACCCAAGCTGACCTTCAGAAGTTGTGTGACTTACCCCTTGCACCCAGGGGTGCTGCAACACCTGGCTGGCACTCAGACGTTTTTTGGCATCCCGAACCAGAAGTTTGGATATCAGGTCTTTGGCACTTGAGGAGATGTGAGCCCAGTCCTTCTCAGGAAACTCATATTTTCCTTCCTGAATACTTTCAAACAGAGTGTTCTGAAAATGGAAAACATTTAAATTATTTGGGGTTGAAACATTTAAAATGTGTTTCAGAAGAAAGGAGGCATCTAAAATTACCTGACAGGTGTGGCAAGGTTCTCCCAGTTCCCATCCACAGTCACCACCACACCGGCCAACGAAGGGAGGATAACCACTCAGCATAATGTAGAGGATGACGCCAAGGCTCCACAGGTCGCAGCGCTTGTCGTAAATTGTAGCCTCTTCACTGAAGGCCTCGACCACTTCAGGTGCCATGTACTCTGCTGAGCCACACTGCAAACACACAAAGATCATGTTCGTTAGAACAGAGGTGCAAAAATTTAAAGCCAACAATACTAGAAAACAGTTAAAAAAAAAAATCGAATGTTTTTTCTGATTCTGCACTTCCTTCAGCTGATTCTGATGATTTTTAATCATTAACTACAGTTACTAAATCCTAATGTCATGAGACAAGTGCACGTAGACGGCTTAGAGTCCCTGCTGTAATCACCAAGATTTAGACAACCTGGACCGATCAGGCTGAAGGCAAGGAGAAAGCCCTGAATGAAAAATTAGGCCAAACACTGAGCACTCAAAAGAGGATTGGCTGCTCTGAGGAGAGCGGGCTCAACTCTGGTTATGTAACCTCAAAACACAAATACCAAATGTTTCCACAGCTTGGGAACAAAAGTGAAGTGGGTCGTGAGTTCAGCAGGACACACATTTTATTTAAGACTAATTTTTGTTGTTTCAGGTAAGAATTCAGACAGAAAGTCAAAATGAATTAAATTTAAAAACAGCACAACTTTAACGTCTCAAAAAGGACCTGTTACTTATCTATGGAGACGCATGTTTACACCAAGCAGTCATTCTGTGTCCCAGCTGCCTTAAAACTCCACCTCCAGCTCTCTTATGTAATGAAATTCACTGCACAGGAATCTCATCTCAGACAAAGCTGCTTCAGTCACAGAATCCCTTCCCCCCTTCATTTCCACATCAGGGTTCACTGCTTACACAGACAAGCTGCCAGGATTAATGCCAGTTGTTACACAAATGCAAACCAAAAATAAAGTCAACGATATTTTATCACTAAATGTTCTAAAAGTTAATGTGTGCAAAAGATAAGTTCTGAAATGTTGAAATAGAAGTCAGAGAGTCCACTGCTGAACAGAATGATGAAATGGGGGTGAAATGTAATAATGACTTTCTGCTCATCTTAAATCTCATATATAGTTCGAACATATTTTACAAACATCTTGTGAATTTACAGTAACACCCTCCTCCAACTTCCTGTTGGTTGCACATGCTAATCAGTTATTGCTGCTTCAGGATTTTTATACTGGGTATTTCCAGAACCCATGTGATCAGTCAGCCCATATCGACATCACCGATGACACGCCTCTGCTGTTTGTAAACGGCAGGATTATCTGAAGAGGCTTAGAGATGGAAAACCTGTTCGGTCATGCAGTCGCACCTGCAACCCCCCAAAAAAATAACAGCAGAACTTCCTTAAACTAAGAAGCTGCTCATGTGTCATGTTCTATGTTGCATGTTCTATGTTACACAGTTTAACTGCTGCAGCTTAATCTTTCCATTTAAACATTTTGTGCAAATCATACACAGACCTTAAACTACAATTAGCCTTTCTATTAAAAAAACCACAAGTTTATACTATGCAGAACAAACAGCAGTAAACAGACTTTAACCAGCCAAGTTCAGAGGAGCTGATCAGATATATTCTTCAATTCTTTAAAACATAAAAATCCCATATTGTGAAAGTGTAGGAATGTGACTTTGTGGGTTGGGGGGGGGGGGGGGGGGGGGGGGGGGGGGGGGGCAGGCACGGGGTACAAGTGCCAATGACGGAAAGCAAATCAGATAACATTGTTCCTGTGATCAAGGCCACAAAAACAAGCCAGAGCACATGAGCAGACGGCGTGTTTGTCCCTCCCTGTTACCCTCCCTCCTGCCACTGGTTTAACCAATCACAGCTCAGTTGCTAGGTGTAGGGGAGAGACTATTTTCTAGAATGAGCTGTATGCACAGCTATTGTAGAAAAACAAAGAAAGCGCAGACCAGCACAAACATGACTGGGTTTACCAAGCAGAGAGGGATGTTTTTCTGTGGCATACTATAGAAAAAGGAAATGATTTAGACTTTCATTTCAATCTTTATACCAAAGAACACACATGAAAAAGTTCTACTGCTTCCCTGTAATGTTGTACTTAAGTCTAAAGCACCAGGTTTTAATTTACTTAACAAATCCATCTGCATCGAGAGAAAAAAAAACAAAAAACATCTGCAATGACAAAATGAAAATGCCTGAAAAGAACTAATGGAACAAGGAAAAACTTAGTCTCACTAAAGAATTAACCACTAACATCACAGTTCCAAAGAATTTCATTTCAAGTTTGGGGGGAGGAGGGGGGGGGGGGCAGACTATGTCCTTAAAGGAGCAAAAAGATGAAGTTACATGGACTGAAACCCTGCACCAATCTCAGCATTCCTGCATGCTGAAATATACCTCACCTGCTCTGTTCCATCTATTCAGTCCACTAGACAACCAGCATGTTGACATACAAGGAGAACGTGCCAGTTCAACTTTAACACTCGTCTCATGCACTCGTCTGGACAATGTTCAGAGGAATGCTTTGCGTTGGGACCAATAAAACGACGGTTAAATAAGCACAACCTCAAAAATCAAAAAGACTCAATATTTACCACAGATAAGCAACAGGACAGGGACATCAAATGTTCTCTTTCAAAGAATACGAAAAAAATCCACAACATCTCAAATAAACTACACAACTATGAACCCTGTGATTGGTTAACTCAACTACAGCTATCACCACTGAGAATTACACAACAAAAAACCAAGAAGAAAATAGTTTTTAAACTATATTCCTATACAAAAGTAAAGATAGTGTAACTATCAGCAGTGTGGTCTTTTTCAGTCCACAGCTAAAAACATAAAACACTGTGTCAAGCTGCTTTTTCTTTATCTATTTTTCATGTTGACAATGTTAAGATGAGCAGATGGACTTACAGGAGTGAGGAGTTCAGGGGTGGAGATGGGCGAGCTGTCGCTGTTCAGCTTGATTCCACTGCCCAAGTCAAAGTCGCAGATCTTAACTGGGGAAATCTGGTCATAAGGAAGTAAATTATTCATAAATATATATGAGTAAAGCAGATATCAGCATTTGGTATCACCAATATTATTTTATATCCACAGCAGTTGATCTTTGAACCACAAGCAGATGGTAAACTCACCTTATCGGAACTCTCACAGAGAATATTTTCGGGTTTCAGGTCTCTGTGAGCCATTCCTGGAAATGAATTGAAACCATTAATAACTTCTCAGTTAAAAACATTTGACAAAAAAATGTATCTAAATCACATACATGTAGACGTACCCTTGTTATGAAGGAAATCTAGAGCGCTGGCGATGTCGTAAACGATGACACTGGCTTCCTGCTCACTGAAACGCTGTCTCTTGTGAATTTGCTCCAAAACTGACCCTAATGTTGAAACATTAGAAACACCATTAAAATCTTTAACATAGAAATTATATTAGCAAAGTTAGTACAATACATTGATATAAACAATTCACTTACCTCCTCTGAGCTTTTCAAACACAAGGTAGAACTTGTCTTCCTCTTCAAAGAACTCCACCAACTCCAGGATATTCCTGGAAAAAAGACTAAAATTACTAAACAGGCAGTCGCTCCAAAAAGTGTGTGTGTGGGGGGTCTTGTTCTGCTGAATGGCCATGACTCTTAAGAGTGTTCTAAAAATAAGGTGCAACAAAAAATAGGCCATCTAGTCTGCAATCGTCTAGTGACAACACGTGTGCCATGCAGCAGGACGTTACCTGTGGCCCTGACACTGGTAGAGCATCTCAACCTCACGGAAGACGCGGCTGCGGCTGTGGCCTGGTCCTTTTTCGATAATCTGAAATAATATAAGTGATATTCATGTAAAGTGACACTATGATTGCAAACAGATACTTGACAGACAGTATAACATGTTTTTATTTTCAGATCACGGCGTCCTAATGAGCAACCTTCAAGACCACAGCTGCATTTCTCCTGCTTGTGAAACCTTATCTTGCCATGTTACACAAATAAATCTCCTTTCAGAAATCATGAAACAAGTTAGAAAAATATTTAAGCTCCAAGGTCTCCGTTGTCTTCACATCCCACAATCCTAATCCAAAACTAATTATAATAGAAAATGCTTTTTAAAAAAAAAAAAAAAAAAGCACACTGCCTGAAACTAAACCACAGAGAGGCCACCAACCAAGAGGCACACAGACAGACTGCTGACACCAAAGCAAAAGCTTGAATTTTCCAGCCCTGGTCGGTTAGTGTTTGATCGAGAAGCTGTGCGTCTGGTACCTAGTTTTACAGCTGGTGCAGAAACACGCTGGGGCCAGAGTTTGTGGTCCAGAATTTTTACATAGACAAGAGGCTCATGAGCTGCAAAATATAGTTCATTGTTCTCGACCGAGTCTGCAGGTCATTCTCTATTTACAGCAATTACCCCCCAACTAGACATTTAAATAAAGTAAAAGATACAAGTAAGGAGGAAGACTTGCAAAATGTTCCTACTGCAGATCCAATCATCAACCCAGGATTGTGAAACTGGTTGTGTCTAGGACTCTGAACCCTGAGACGATCGTACTTAACGCAGCTGTCTGCTTGTCCTTGAGTCTGAGGCTTATTGTTGCTCACGCGTTTTAACCCACCCACCCTAAAACATGCATGTCTGAAGGGGGAAGGGAGACACGGGACATCTGGCTGGAGCAGTTTAACCCCCCTTCAATCCTCAGAAGAACCACCAACTTTCATGCAAGAACGACAGCTACACTAGAGTTTCAAGGCAGAACTAAAAACTACTGGTGTGAATGTGTTTTCATGATCATAAGAAAAAAAAAAAAAAAAAACTTTAGGAAGTATTCCACAGAAGTAATGGCATGTAATGACATGTTCACACCCAGTGTGGAAGTGAGTAAAAAAAAAAAAAAAAAAGTTAAACTGTACTGAGAGAACAAAGGAGCATAAACACCCTGGGTCACAACCCTCACCCACCACCCTCCCACCCCCTGTGGGTTTTGTTTTGGAACAGTTAGCAGTACATAATGTTCTCTCTATGAGTGTCCTCTATAGGCAGGAAAAGAAAAGTGGGTGGGTGAATCCTACGAAGCCCTCTGATTGGCCCACAAAGTAAAAACAGTAAGAGGAAGTATCCGATGTCAGCAGCTCACATTGCACACTCAAAACAGAGCAGAAGTATTACAATAGAGACTCTGCAGACAGTCATCTCAGTATGAGGTAAACATACATTGTGTATGCAGGAACAGTTTATTTGGATAATTAATCCAAAGAAAGCAGGAATAAATGGTGCACAACCAGCAGACCAACTTAAATCTCTGTACTGTTCACACATAAAATCAATGAAAGAAACAATATAAACTCTATTTTCAGATAAACCTAATTTGCGATTCATGTGAATCAGTGTCTTACCTTGACAGCATACTCTTTGTTGGTGATGAGGTTGATGCATGCTTGTACTCTGGCGTAAGCTCCCTCTCCTAGTACTTCTTCTTGCAGTCTGTAGACATCTGTTGCAAATGAGAAATACAATATATAAGAAAACTAATTTTGAACATAAATGTTGAGTAAAAATGTTTAATAAAAAAAAAAAAATTACCTTCAAACCGTCCAGAAAAACTGTCTGTTGCCCTGCAACGCTTTTTCTTCTTGTTTCTCTTCTTGGCATCAGGAATGTCAATAGGCTGGCTGGAAGGCATGTCTAACAAAATACAAGCACACACATGCCAACAACGTTTGACAAATTGGAATAACGTCATGAGACAATGTGCGGATGCAGAATGTTTAGTCAGATACTCACCATGTCTTGGGGATGAACCGAAATTAAATGAAGATTCAATAAGATGGGACCTGTTTTTAGAAAAGTCCTCTGATTCAAAGGGATTTTGGCCCTAAAGAGCAATAAACATGAGTCAGATAATTCATTAGCATCAGAAAGCTATAATCAATAAAAGCAGTTATAATTCCAAACCATAAACTCAAAGTACACTTAAAAGTCCACACCAAGATAACAAATGTAGATATTAAATCATATTTAGGTCACAGATTTATTAGCTGCACGTGCACTCAGACCCTTGAAGTATCATCATTCAACATGTTTATATATAGTGAGTTGAAGGTCTCCTCTAACTGATAAACGTGCTCATGATACAAACGTCTAAAAATGGAGGGTGATTTTGTGAGAGATGCAGAACTGCACCAATTAATCTCACCTTGAAGGAGCGGTGAAATCCGGTGACTTCGGTAATCTTGTTCTGCACCATTTTGCTTCGATTTGATGTAGGATTTTTTTTCTTGGAGGATGTCCGGCGGCAGTGGTTTGCGGTGTATCAATTTCCACTTCTCCGAAACAGAAAATCGTTTCAGAGAGAGTCGCAAGAGATGACACTGCGTTGGCTTGCAGCGGCGCTTTAAACGGGAGCCCTGTGAAAAACACAAGCACTTTAACCACCCACATTACTAAAACAACCCACCAGGTTAGCCAAGCTCACACTAAAAGTGTAAAATAAAAATATAAAGGGGTAAGAATAACAGATCAATAAAAAAAATAGAATAACCGGGTTAAATCGTCGGAAAAGATACAGCAACGACAGCAGGGAGGCCACTATCCGATAGGCTAACCGACCAGCGTGCACCCGAGTTCAATTGCTTTAATGTGCCGTTGTTCACGTCTTAAAATCAGCAAATTCATTTCAATATGCGGTAGTTTAATTTACTCACCCCGTTGTCAATGTTAGAGCTCCAGCGTTAGCGTCGTCGTTGTTTGACTCACTGCTTCAGCAGCCGCCGAGTCGAAGGGAAATGCTCCTGGTAATTTGAGATTGGAAGGTGGATGGAATGTTACAGAGTGGATGGTTTTATAACCTCCCGTTGACTCCTCCCTCCGTCAAAAATACGTCAACAAACTGGATAGGTCACGTGCTTTCTAGAAAAGGACATTCTGGCAAGGTTCCATTTTGTTGTTTCAACGTTCTTACTCAGTTTTCCCAAATAAAGAAGCATCAAAAAGCAACAAAAGTCATGAGAAAACCTTGATACAATTTTGTTCATGTAGTTTAAAAGGGGTTACATTATTTTTTTTGTATATTTTTCAAAAAGTTCTTAAACTAAATTAGCTTCTTAAACGATTTTGAACACGCCCAGGAGGCTCTGTTTTGTTTCAGGGGTTTAGGAGGAAGGACGCAAAGTACGTGCATGTCGGCACAGTCAGCACATACAACTGTTTTGTCAGGATTGTGGTTGTAAGAGAGGGATTTGAACCCAAGAGAACTTGCCGACAGTCTCGATTCACGACGACGTAAAAGTCAAACAAAAAATAAAAGCATTGTTAAATACACAAACACGATGATTAAGCAGTCGCACACCTCTCCTCATGCATTCAAAAATATATTTAAAAACTAATTTGATAGTGTCTTAAACAATGCTACTCTTATTTCCAGTAATGTATATGGTCAGGAGAGTTTATTTTAGAAATCCCCCTCTGAGACAGTGACACCTTTGCACAGACAGGCACGTGCTCCAGTGCAATGTTGCGCAGAGATTGCAACACTGAAAGCACAAATTCAGATGTTTAATACAAGGTCCTTTTGATCAAATATGAGTATTTATATAATCAGTATTACAATAGTGTTCTTTCTCATTTGAATTACGTGCTAATATGTTACATTAGAATCAAAATCAAGCAGCATTTTAATGTTTTAATACAAATAGTAATGTTGTCAGATGTCAAGAAAAAAAGGTTTGTGGTTGTGTGATTTCTGAGTATCTGATATATGTAAATACATGAGTTTTTGTGGGCAGGAGTTGTAAGAACATGTCAGCTGAAGGTACTTCCTTCAGTGATGCACAATGACGCAAATATGCATGAAGCCTGAAGATGAGATAGTTCAGAGGACATTGCTGACAATGTGTCATGGCTGTGATAATGAAAGAAATCTAGGAGCTCAGATGTTGTAGAAATAACATCTCCAGCACTCTGAAGTGCCATACTTCTTAATATTTCCTGACATGGTTATTGCAAGCTTCTTCATATTCATAATGTTTATATAGAAGTCTGAATCCTTCATCAGACCATGTGCTTTGTTTTCAAACTGTATATGATTCCCTCTGTTACTTATCACTGTAAATAAGCCTTAGCTCAGGACTCTGTGTAACATTGATGTATTGTTTACCAAGGGTGTCTTAGTTAAAGCCATGTAAGGCTTGTTGTTAGTGGTCAGCAGTCTTGTGACTGAAGGTTCTTTCCTCCTCCTCCTCCTTTCACCTTCTGCCCCTCAAACATAAACCTAACGATGGCAAACATTACGCAAGCTTTTGGCTCCCTCTCTGCAGCCAAGAGCACACAGTGTAGTCGAGGCTTCTTGCAGACAAACAACATCACTCTTGGGAATGTGGAGTGAGTTACTACAGATCTTTTTAGTTTCAATCTGAAATATGATGCACTGGTGTCGTGCATGTCCAGGTCTTTAGCTGCAGTTAAGATAAATTTAAATGATTTTTGGGGGGCAAAAGGTGCAAAATCTGGCAGAAGACAACCAATCTGACCTAATAATATCATGTGAAATCCTGAGTTTGGCTGTTTCTCCAAGCGGAAACATAACAGAGCTTTGATAGAGAGCTGCAATATGTTTGCACAGATTAATAATTACCAGGAAGTCCAGCAGAAAGCTTTAAACTTCACCAGCTGATGCATATAACATGGATAACTCTTATATTAAATGAAAATCAAATAAAAACAACTATCGCAGGTAATGAATAGGTAAATGATTTCTGAGGTTTTGTAGCATAAACATTCAGACTATGAACTGTGGGGCATGTTCAGGTGCAGGTAAACAGGCTCATAGTGGTCGTACCTGTTCCTGCATTCATGAGATTCACATAGCTTCAAATCTACATTCATGAAGTCAAAGGCAAAGATGATTAGTGAGCTCCACACTGCCAGACGTCTTACACTGTTACAATAATCTGCATACTTTTCTCAAGTAGGAAGGTCATGAAGCCTCTGGGTAGTAGATGACACCTCAGAGAACCCCCACCCCACCTCCAACCCCCCAAAACAACAACATGGAATTCAAAAGGAAGCAGTTTGCAATGGAAACAGTGTCCTGTGTTTACGTTTTCCAGGAGTTTAACAGCTTACTGGACCATTAACGGGACTATAAAAACGTCTCTGACACGGAGCTGCCAAATATTTTGCAAAAGCATTTGTTTTGTTTGTCTACGCTGAGTTTTAGGAATGCCTTTGAGTTTTTTTTTTCACTTTGCTCTGGTTACATAATCTTATGAAACAAACCATGCTGAAATCCGTTGTGTATTTCTTAAAATATTGGATCATATCAGTTAATTATTTCAAAATGGGGAAAAAAACATCAAAAACTGTTGTTTATCTGCAGAGAAAATGTGTTAATTTGTGTCGTAACTCCATTGGTTGTTCTGGTTTAAGTCCCTTTGTGATCTCTGACCCACAAGTTGTAACACAAATTTGCACTTTTCTATAATTTGATTGGTTAATTTCCCTCTTTTCCACAATGTTTACTGTGTTATACAGTTTGTTTTGACAGACTGGTTTTCATTTTAGTGTATGAGCTGCACATTTTTCACATTTTTACAGCAAATGTAAAATGTTTTTTTATTAGAAGTATTTAATCTCTTTTCAAAACAGGAAATGGTTTAGATAACTTCCTTAAAATTTCAGGGTCTGCTTTAAAGATTTCATCATCTTGCTGATCCTACAATTACAAACGTTTTGATTGCCTGAAGCTGCACCAGCATGAGGCATCAGACTCACAAACCACAAAACCGTTTAGGGTGTGTACTGAATCCAGCATTTGCTGAGTCACAATCTCTCCCAAACCTCTCGCAGTCTGTGTAAATAATCACAATGTACCATCAAAACAACAGCCAGACATTGCTGTGTAAAAACAAAGCTGGACAAGCTTCCGTTTGATTGGCTGCAGCTGATAATTCCTCCCTTGTTCTTCGCCTCTTGCCAATGTATCCCAGCACATCTTGCTACTGCAGAGCCTTTCGAGGCTGTCTGGTACATTCCAACAGAGGAAAAACACAGTGAGGGGGAGGGAAGAGCAAAAGGAGGGGTTGGGTATGGCTCATCTCACACGTAACAAGCAAAACACACGCTGCCAGAGCCCAGTGGAGAGGAGGGACAATCCTGTAAAAAGATCAGGTTGCAGGAGGCAATGAGGTTGTTTGAGTGGGTGATGTTATTGGAGCAGAACGTTACATCATGTCTAATTTATAGAATATACATAATCTGTCAGAACAGCTGGTTTTTCCGGCTTGAATGGAAGAAGTTAAACACTTTTGCTGTGACTGTGCTGACAGAAATACAAGTTTATTTATGAGATTCATTTGCTGTATAAACCCAGTCCGACCATGTTCTTCAGAAAGGTCAGAGATTTGACATTTCGGAACAGGGGATTTCCTGATGGGAGCACTCTGCCTTTATTTCACTTCCCAACACACACACCTAGATTCGCGCACACACACAGGTGACTTTTTAGTTAAAAAAAAAGCCTTTTTTGCTTTTAAAACTTTGTTCTTTTGTTACTGTGTCGACCCATAAATCACCACAAGAGGCTCAAATCATAAACACGAAGATTCAAACTTTAATTTAACACAAATGAGATGAATAAATGTGTTCTTCTAAATATGTTGTATGATATATTTTGATAACCAGTCATCCCAGAATGTGGCTGCAGTAGAAGGACTGATTTAGTGTCAGGGAGTTTATTCTCCAGGAGTTATTTCAATGTTCAGATTCCTCGAAGAAAACATAGAAGAGGAGGGGCAGCAAACTTCCCATTGGGTGTTTCACTCAGCACCAACACTATCATCATCTCTGACTGCACAAAACCGGTTTATTCAAGTCTGGAATAAAAAACGACTTCCGTTTGTTTGATTATCAACTTGGTCCTTGTTCTGAGATTCTGTTTGAACTCACAGCTGTTGGGTTGAAAATACAAGATCAGGTCATTAAAGTAAGTGATTTTATAAACAGACAAAGTAAAATCTTTTAAATGAGACTTTTTAATTAGAAAGGGGTATTTTTGCCAAAATATATAAACTGTCAGCAGCAGCAGATGTTTTTGTCACAAATGCATATTTGTTTTCCTGTTTTTCAGAATTATTTTACTTATGTTAGGATTTGTTTTGGACTTGAAAGCCATTTTGCTGCTTTACAAACTGTCCTGAATCCATTATCTGAAACTTCCTTCTCACAAAGACACAGTTGTTTGTTACTAGAACAGACACAGCCACTGGGTATTTTTATAAAACTAATTCTAAACATGTAATTTGATCAAATAAAACCTTCATCTGGTGACTTTTTGCTGTTTGAGTCCAATAGAGACAGATTTCCACCTTTAAGTCTTTCAATTCAAGCTTGTTGAATCATAAATTCACCTGTAAAATACTCTTTTATATTCTAAATGTATATTTTTTATTCTGGAAACATTGTTGGTTCAGTTATAACACTGAGCTCTTGTATTTGTTCTGAATGCTGTCATGTAGTTTCCTCCTCTTTGCACGCTTGATGCCCTAAAATTAGAAACATTTCACAACCCCAATTCCCAAAAAACTGGAGGAACATTTAAAAACTAATTAGGTCAATTAGCAGCAGCTGATCCATTGTGCAAGCATCATCAAAAATGTTTGAATTCATTTGTTTATATGTCAAAGTTTAGGACCTTAGATTCACTTGTAGCTGATAAATGTATCTTCTTTATAAATATATTTTAAATTAATACACATTTTAACTTTGTAGCACTGAAATCCTCTAAAATGTCTTATACAAACCAGTTTGTAATGATTTTAAGCTTTTTTTTAGTATGTTTCTTTTTGCCCAAACTTCCTGTTCATTATTTTTTTAATCAAGTCCATTAGGATTGACAGCTGCCACCATGATTTTATTCAGTCATGTTCAGGTGTGTTGTTGGCCCAACCATTCAGAACAGGGTTCATTCACAACAAACCCTCCTCTGTATTTATTGCAGTACAGTCTGGCCTGTTTCTTATGTAAGCAGCTTAGATCAAATCAGGTCTGTACCTCATGACCACAACTGGTCCAGTGGGCAGATTTCATAAGAGTGCCATGGTTGATGTAGGGTTACAGGATTTCCTCAGAAGATTTTGGTGTCTGATGCCACCTGGTGGGGGGTTCTGGACAGTGTTTTTCCTTTTTAAATTGAGCATGCATTTCCTCCTGAACGAGTCTCGTGTGACCTTCATCTCTCAAGTGTGTCTGCAACAAACACCTGCAGGTTTGACACTGGAGAAGTTGCCGTGTGGCTGGAGGCCCAGAGTGTAACATGACACATGGCTTTGATCACGTCAGCTGCAGGACTGTAGAATATTCTTTAATTGTTAGTGTAAATATTTTTGGAGTGACTCAACTTAGAATAAAACTAAGTGTTATTTTCCAGCTTGAGAAAAACATAATAAGAAAACCAGTCAATGCTCATTCAAATTCTAATTAATTCCTTCAAATTTTAACAGAGTAGAGATCAATTTAATGTAGAAACAGTGATTTTATAGATATACAGCTAGAAATCATTCTAATTTTAGATCATTTTAAGACAAAGAGGACGACAATAGCATCCTGGAATGATTGCAATTCAAACAAAATAGAAAAACATGAACACAAACATACACATCTTAATACTGTGCTTTATAAGATATCTGAAAAAGTTTTGTTTTCTTTATGAAGAAACAGAACGCCTCACATGACAAGATTCTGAGTTAAAACCTACAGTATGTGGTTAAAATAGATTACAGTACAGTACTTAAATACAAAAATAGACTCTGAATTTGTTTGCTCTTCACGCTCTGCGATTCAGTCTTGAAGATGGACGGGTGTGTTTGTCTGGCGTGTCCCTCAGTGGCACATTCGAGCAGTCATCTCCTTCTGCAGGAGACACACATCACAGGAACAAAGCAGTTAGAGAGGATAATAAACACAACACAGGAAGCAGGATTTACCGCTCCCAAAATGTTCCAGGATTAAAAACTATGACGTTGTATTAAAATCACTGTACTGTATATGAAGAGGAACACAAACTGGTTCTGAAATCTTAATAATACAGATTAATGTCAAATATTTACATAAAAATCTGGATATTCTCTTATATTAAGTTTTCTATTTCCAAAGAAAATGTCTGTTTTAAACAGACTTTAATCACAGAGGACTTTAAAGTCACAAAGTTCCATTTAAATTATTAAAGAATATCAAACTTTTTTCTTATAAATTGTCCCATTAATTCTGGAAATTTAGACTTTTTTCTTGCAAGATTAAGATTTTTTAAAACTGTGAATGCACTTTATATACACATTATACTCAGAATTGAAATGTTCCTATAATTTTACCCCTCCCACCCTAGTTTATTTATTTATTTGTGACTGAAGCAAATATAAACTAGACTTAATGTTTCTGTGAAGTGTCTAGAAATTATTTTGTTTTAAATTTTAAATGAAACTAACAACCCTAAAAATCCACTGTAATAAAGTCGTCCACCCAAAAAAAGGACGTATATGTAAAACTGCTACAAATGTCTGAAATTATAAAACAGGGAAATGCTTCTTATTCTAGTCAAGAAACTAAATCAACTGAATGCATCAACATGAAAACCTTTTTCCTGGTTATCGAGAAATTTCAGGCTGAATTGCACTTCTGTGCAAATGTCATGAATCTGTTTTGGAAACAGAGTAAAATAAGTTCCTGTGTTTGTTTTTGTTATTCAAAAAGCTTAAAGAGAAGCAAAGCACAGTTTGCATAATGCAGATTTTGTTTTGTGCAACGCCTTCAGCCAACAGGGAACTGAGTTACTTCAGCAACTCACTAAACAGAGAACTTTGACAGGTTTTATTTTTTCTAAAGTTTTTCAATAATCTTATAAAACATCTTAATAAGTTCATAAATAACACATTAAAAGCATTATGAGGAAGTAAAGTATTTAAATTACAGAAAAACTCAGAAATGTTAAGAGTTTCTAAACAGTGTTGCTCTTACACTAATTTAACACCAGGGGGCACTAAGATGATTTAAACATTATTGTTAAATTCTATTATATTTCTGTATTTCTATTTTATATTTTAAAAATAGATTTTAGCTAAAACATGTTGTATATCATGTAAAATAAAGTTATTTTAATGCTTTAAAAATCTATTATTTTCATATTTTCCATCTTCAGCTCAGATTGACTCACCAGAGGCTCCAGCTCTTTTTGATCCGTCAGGTTAAACTCGGTAACAAAGTAATAGAAATGCTTGTAGCAGGTGTTGACATGAGCCTCAGCGCCCATCTGGGTGACACGGTCAAAGTGGTGGATGTAGACGTGGACAAACACCCGGAACAAACGTGACAAAATCTTCTTAGCCACCTGCATGAAGCACTTAGGGAAGGGAGTACCTGCGAGTCAAGCAGATGGAGAAGCCTGCAGTCAGTCTGTAAGACTCTTTAATGTTTCACCACAGAAAACAAACACACTTAAAAGGTTGTGCTTTATAAAAGTGATGTCAATAATCTTTCTGTTAATCCCTACTACACAAGCTGGTTAAATGACGGTGTTGTCTCTTTTCAATCAGCCCCGTTTGCTCTGTGAGATAAACCTCAACTCCAACCAAGATATTAATTGAATGCGTCATTTTGATTTCGTCAAATTACCAGTATCTGAGGAATCAGTTCAAGAGTTCGAGAACGTCAGAGGTCGTTTCTAATCATAGCGCTCTGGGCACCATGTGACCCATTTTTTAATCCACTGGTTGGATGTTTCTGTTGTTAAGTCAGCTGCTGAGCCGCAACACAGGGCTCACACATACACACGCGTGTGTGCACGCACAGACACACACAGATAACATCCCACCAAGAAGGCCACTGACACAGATTAAGTGAATCTGTAATGTTTGTAATGTGAAACACTGCAGATCTAATAAACGCGGCCTTGCAGACGTTCTGACAGGAGTCGTGTTTCAGATAACCTCATTCTTTTAAGTTATTCGTGTTTAGATTTTCTATCTGACTCACGGTGGTCGATTGGGCTAAAAATTAATAGTTTAAGTCAGTTATTAACTACAAAAGAAAAAGACCTGGTAGTTTCTCACCTTTGTGGATTGTGATCCTTAAAGCAAACATCAACCTTTACTCCTCGCTTGTATGTTTTTTTCTCAAAGAGAGGCAGATTTGTTTACATATTAATTTGGAAAACAGTTTCTCTGTGAAATATCTTCATCTCAGATACTAACAGAATCACCCCGTTAACACAGAAATCATTCAACTCGTTTGTTCTTTTTTTAAAATGTTGAACCTATTTAACTGGTTTATAACAGAGCAGCGGAGACTTGTGTTGAACTTTCACCTAATTGTCTGCTGTCAAGAAGGAAACACTCAAACACAGAATCTGTAATCTCATTACTTACCGACGTTGGTGGGGAAAATATTCTCATTGTTGATTTGTACCTCGATCCAGTCCATGAGCTGGCTCATGTATTTGGGGGCAGACAAGGCCGTCGGCCTCTTGTACTTGTGCTCATCCTGCCAGCGGTATTCGTACTTGGGCCCGCCGGACATGACGGGGCAGGTTTGATCGGTGCATGAGTCACTGATGGTGCCGTAGATGAGGTTGATTCGGTTAAAGAAGTCGACCACATGGACCGCCACCCAGTCATTGAGATCCTCGCCGTGGGGTAGCTGCACAGCCTGCTTCAGGTCCAGACCTGCGTTCAGAGACGCCTGCGCCTTCTTGTGCAGCTCAAAACGCTGAGTACCAGGCTCGAACTTGCGCTTGGGCCGGAATGTTCTGTCTTTGTTGAAGACTTGTTTCAGGCCCAGGGACATGGTCGCATGTGATGGTGGAGGGCAACTGGTTTAAAGGTGTGTGGTGAATTATTTACAGTGTAAATGGAAGCAGCCAAAAGGTTGAGTAAACAACGTGTGAAGACTTCTTGTTAAACAAGTCTTCTGGTATTTGTTTGGACTCAGTCGGGGACTCTGAGATTCTGCAAATAAAAGATAAATAAAAGGTACATTTTAGTTGATAAACACAAATTTACACTGAATTACATACTTTTTAAAATTTGTTATTAAACTATCATCAACGTTTCACAGTAAAAAAACAACTTTATTTAAAGAAATAAATAATTGAAGTGTTTTATTTTAGAAAGCTTCAAACGTTTCTCAACCATCACACATTTGAATCAATTTAGTCCCAGTTGTTGACAAATTCCCTGCAACACAAATCCTCCACTTCATTCATATGAACATAAACATTAATAACTTTATCAAAAATGTAGCATGAAGAATAAATTTAGCCAAATAATTTAGAGCATTTCATACACAAGTTTGTTTAGTGATAATTAAAAAAAAAAATTAAATTATAAAAATGAGTATATTTCAGGTAAAACTGAATCACTTCCCCATTAAAGATGAAATATGGTGTCAGAGTGAGTCATTTCCTATTTCTGACACCAATTCCGCCGTAAAACACACAGAATGACAATTACATCAAATAAACCGCCTGTTGGAGCTCAACGACTCATTATTTCATAAATTACAGCTTCAATCTAAAGTATCCTTCTCATAAGAATAAGATTTAAATGTTTTTTAGCTGATTTTCCAGGATGAAAGCTGGAGATTATAAAGCGGGGCACATGACGACTGTTCGAAGTTTGTCCGTGACGCGAACAGACTCGGACTCTAACGGACTTGTTGCTCCTTAAAACATCCAAAATACACATTCGACCTAGATTATCCACAATTAACTCACATCTTCATTAAAGTCAACCAAAAACATAATCGTTTTATCTGCGTCGGCTCTTAAAACGGTGACAAAATCGCACAGTTCAAAGCCACTTTCTTTACCGAACTTACTTGTTCCGCCTTCCTGTTTCCTTCGATCTTTTGCCGAAAATTACCTGATAAACTATCGATAGCTTCACCTCAGTAACATGCACGGCCTACATCATGGTTCCATGTTGCGAAACATACTGTAGAAATACTCATAAATCTACAATTATGTCACTTTAATAAAGACACAAATGTCTGACTCCTCCCTGCGTAGCGAAAAGTACACCAGCATGAAGCTAGCCGCGTTACAGACCACTTCCGGTTCGGATTTTCAAAATAATAGATCCCCACCACCGTTCAGGTGTTGTTTCATGACGCAAAACTCGAATTATTTTCAAATATATTCGAGATGCAATTAATTAACTAATTACACAGAGCCCAAAAGCAAACGTATATAATAGCAGCTTTGTTGTGCTAATTAGCCGTTTTCATATACGCGTTTTGTTATGAAACACACACAAAATGTTATCAGAATGTTGACAAGGGTGCTTCTGTAAGTGAAACCGACATGACTGTAGTTATCTTTACGCCACATGTACTCAGGATGCCAGAGAAGTTCAAATTTTAATTTGCCTGGAATTGCAGCATGCGTCTAAAATAGTTTTAAATAATTTCCAGTGGTCTTGTTTGTACATTCGTCAATTTCTCCGTCAGCCCTATTACATGCGTTACCTTGCGCATGCGCAGATGACATAGCTAGCACACATGACGCATCACATTTCCTTATGACGTCACAAGGAGGGACTATAAAATGGGGGATCGCACAAAATTAATCAGTCGGCTCTCTGACATTCTGGAAAACACCTTTCACAATCAGAGTCATCTGAAACACCTGAGGATAACCATGTCTTCTATCGAGATTTCCACTTTTCAAGACAGCAAAAATGTGATTATTCACTCTGAAATTGTTGAACCAATAATTGATAGACATTTCAGCAGGATCACAGAAGATCAGTGGAGCTTATTGGTTACAGGTTCATCTGACTCTGATACACAAGCCATCCTGACAGAGATGATCTGTGAAATCCTACAGTCTGTTTCGGCAGACATATTAAAACTTGTTCTGCCATTGATTTCAAAAGCCATTACATCTTACAGTGAAACAGGTGAGGAAGCAGTAAATGTTTCACTGGGAAATTCAATCTCTGAATCCATCAGTTCTGCTCTGAACGTCTCAACAGAAGAATGTGATTCTGCTATGGAGCTGACAGAGCTATTGGAGCAGGAAGTCTCTCAGAATGTAAACTCTGAGATTTCCAGTGTGATCGAGAGCCCCGAATGGCCAGAGGAGCCTTCTATTGTTTTCAGCAACAAAGGATTCAATAGAGACACTCTTTCTCGTATGGTGTTCCAAGCAAGTGCAACAATTAAACACCATTTGGGAAGATTAAAAAATAGGTGTCTTGTATGTTGCATGCAGAAACATAGAGATACGCCACCGGTCTCAGACAGCATTTTGACATCAGCATCGTTTGTCACTGAGCAGCCAGAACAACCGAAGTATTATGAAATAACAGATGCTACTTCTCTCCCTTCATCCACTGAAGAGACGTTTCAAATAGGCCACCAATTTTCTTGTGAGTCCGAAATTAACGAAGAAGAAGATTTTTCCAAGTCCCCTACTGGCTCTCAAACAGTTGCAAATCTTTCAGAGGAGTTCAGTTGGGACGGCATCTCGCCTGAAATACATTCTAGCGTGGAGCAAATATCTCGAACCGTCATAGAAACAGTCAAATCTGGAGATTTTGATGATGATGATGAAAGCGTTAACGAGCCCCAGTTTTTCTTCTTTGTCAAAAACCAGTTTACAAAAATGGTGAATAAAGTGGAGGAATTATTTCATACAGATGACAAAAACTTTCTGATCAGCCTTCAACCTGAGCAGGACACCATCGATGAACCTTCTGACTTTGTCTTACCAGAATGTGCTCCAGAAACAACCGCGACCAGATGTGATCAACTGAACTTTGACAGCATTAAATGTCAAGTGGAACACCTGTATGATCAAAATAAATACAGTGAAGAAATCAAGGAGTTTTCAAAGGAACTGACAGATAAACTGTTCAGTCATTTAATGAGAAGCCAGTATCATAAACTCCCTAAAACCAGATTTCACTCTGATTCTATTCTGTCAAGTATTCAAGTGAGGCACAAATTAGCTGACATTAAATTTTGCCCTAAAGTCCTTTATGCTATGACAGAAGATGCAGTCAGAGAGTTTTTGGATAAGATTCTGTTATGGAAAGAAAATGAGAAACTCGATCAAACTGAGGACTTGGTTACAAACAGGTTCAGCCCTCCAAACGAGGACGTGTCACCACAACTCGCTGTAACACAGAGTCAGTCAGAAACTTTCAGTCATTTTGACGATTCGTTGACATCTCCATTTGAACTGGTTAGCTTTTCAGCAAACTACATATCGCCTCCGCTTTCAGATTTTGAGACTGAGTCAGAAACTTTCAGTTGTCACATTGACTCTCCAATTCCACCAGAAGAATCATGGTGTCTACTATTATATAACAAGTTATCACCATTTTCTAGTTTAGAGGATCTGTCTATTTATTCTCAAGCTGAGGTCCCAGATTTTGATTCGGAAATAGATGAAAACAGTCAACTCCCCGTCAGCGTGTCAAGAGAAGAATTATCCACCGAACCTCATGAAACGCTGACTGTTGCAACTCAGGAAATGATTAATAATCTGATGACGGCTCTCTTCATGAGGCTTCTTTGGAAATTATCTAGTGAATACAGAGGGTCTTTAAGCGCAGATAAAGTAAGAAAGATTGTGTTTCACCTGAGAGAAAAAACGATGATGGAGGCTGATTTAACAGTCGTTGCTGTCACAGTAAACCATGACAACATGTCATGGTTTATTGAGGATATGGTGAAACATCTACAAGAAGAATTTGGTTCCACTGAATTGATATTAGCTGCTGCAATGGCACCAGGATCCAAACAGTTTGATGAGGCAGTAGTTAAATTCTTTGAGAAGGATGACTTAGTCAGTTCAACTCCAGAGAAGTCGGTGGTTAACAGGTTCTTTGCAACAATGGCAAATTTTTGTAGAAAGCTGTTTATTAAACAAAACGAATAACTGCTGCCTCCAAAAACTAACTGCAGGAAAAAAAAAAGAAAAACACAAAAAAGAAAAAAAAAACATGAAAAAATGAAAAAAAATATTTAAGAACAAAAAACAAACAAAAAAATGAACAAAATTCCAAAAACCCCACTCCTAAAAACCTAATCCCCCTCCCC